>CBVK0101731109.1:0-23990 GCA_900067695.1 Picea abies | reverse complement strand
GAGCCTCCTTCCAGTTGTAGATGGAAAACAAAGGAACTTGGTGCTTCCATTGGATGTAATTCTTCAAGACATATAAGAAAAAACATTCTGTGGTTTTCTCCCGATTTGGGTTTCCACGTAAAACACTGGTGTACTGTGTATGCATGTGATTGTTTATTTCTTACTGCTCATTAATGGATAATAATTCTACATTGATATAACATTTGAAGAAAAATGATTATAATTACACTATTACTGATTCATCCCCCCTCTCAATAATCCAACAATTTTAGCAAATGTACCTCAATTCTAGAAGTACCAAGGTTGTAGGTTGGATCTTCCAAATAGTTTCTCAAGAGTTTGTTCCCTCCCTTATGCTGCTTCAAAAATTATCATCTTCCTCGCTCTTGAATCACATGGTTAGTGCAGGGATTCATAGCATTTTAGAAAATGTTGAAGGAGCTAGAAAAATGGGTTGATGACCTTACATTTGAATTATTCTTCGTTCATAAACAAATTTATTTGCACACCATTGAACAATCTCTTTCAAATCTGTTACTTTTGAAACACAACCTACCAATGTTATTCCTGAGGTTCAGATTAGGTTCATCTTCTTCTCAGATAGAGGAAGAGACTTGTAGTATTTGTATGCCACTATAACTGTTGATCTTCACAACCTAGTGTGTTCAATGTATCTCCAAAAAATACTTTCTTCTTCTTACTTGAAATCTCTTCTTATTTTTACAAAGGTGGCGCTATTGTCGATACTTATAGGTTGACATTTTTATTTTAATTAAATTCCACTATGCACTGCCTTGGTAACTCAATCAACCATAGACCATGCTTTAAATGTCATCATTTGTCATGGGACTTGGATTTATTGCTACCCTTAATCAATGCATTGTGCATTAATAATGACATTATGATTTTACGAGTGGCGGATGTTGTGGAAGGTGTGATTATTTTGACGAGAAATGGTGATGTGATGGTATGATGGACATAAAGTGTTACGTATGGAGGTGTAAAATGATGTATGGGAAATGTTAAGAGTATAACATGGAATTGCGGAGTTGTTGACATGCAGACCTACTAGCAATGGAAAAGTGATGGGGATTAAGGAAATATGCTCTGTAATGAGAAATATGGCTAGGTATGAAAATAAGTGAAAAGTGGAAAGTGAATGTGGACTTGTGGAATTGTAGAGCTGGAGACCTAAGAAATATTTAAGGGATGGTAAGTAGCTCCGCATCTGCATCTCTTTAAATTGACTAAGTACCAAAATAAAATGGAAGAGGAAACAAAGTAAAGTGTTTTGGTGAGTGTGGGGTTGCGAACCTGGGTAATTAAACAAGAGTTTAAGAATTTTTATGTAGCTGCACATCTGCATTTTCAGAAAGCGACTAAGTTCTTGGAAATTTTTTGATGTAACAAAAAAGAGAAAAGTAGGCTAAGAAAAGTGTAAAATAAATTCTAATAGTAACTACATAATAATACTATATTGGTCAAACAAATGAATCAACAACCCCACAAACTGAAATCACCCCTACATAAGACTCATGGCTCCACACAACTCATGTGTATATGATAGATCCACTCCAAGGCCTAAAATCCCATCCAAGACGAGAGTCATTGAAATGGGGACTAAGGAGATTGATCATGGTCGGATCAAGTCTAGGATTCCATACAACATCATCCACCATGGTTTACATGGCTTTAAATTGCATCCTTGGGCTTACAATGGTGTAGCCAAGTGAAAAAATATAGGGTACCTCTTCGAGAAGTAACAATGCCAAAACAATTGTTGTTTCTCTAGACATTCCTGGCTATGTAACTATGAGAAGGCACCTCTTAGAGGCAAATAACCTCCCCTCTTTAGACTAACTTGGAAGATTCCATTATCCAGAGAGGATAACCCTCAATGTGAAAGATTTTCTTTTAATCTCTAGCAACTTTAAAATAAAGCATTTGATGATAGGGATAAGTTAACTATTAGAAAATATGAGCGGCAATATTTAAGTAGTTATTTCATAACCTTTGGGCACGTTACATTCGTTTATCAAACACATTTGAAAATATGGTGTTGGACCAGAAGAATCATGAGATAAATAACAATGAAGCCAATATATATTCAAATAGAGATGGAAATCTTCAATAATTTTAATTGACATAATTGTATTGTGCCAATAAGAATCTAAAAATCCAAACAAACATAATCAATGAGCACAAAGACTCTTCATTCATAAATAGATCACCCCTAATACAAATGGTATGTACAATATTAAATTCTAAATTCCATTCATCAAGCACTTTGGGAATGATTCATATATTTCAACAACTCTTAACACATATCACATCTAAATAACAAGTATTATTCAAAGTGAGGTAAGTACTTCAAAACAAGGATTGAAAAATACAACCATTGATCAATAATAAGAGTAAATATTAAGTTCTTGATCTAGAGTCTGAATGAAAATAAGTCTCATATAAATATTATGATGACAATATGCAAATAGTTCTATGGACAAAGAAAAGTACAAATAACTTTGAAAATTTATTAATAAACTAAGAGGCAAATCAAGAGGATGGCCAAAATGTTGCTTGCTACCAATTGAATATTTTCAATGATGCTCATTTATCAAATTGATCCATAGTTCATAGGGATGAGAGGCTCATTCTCCAAAAAAAAATCCAATCATTTGTTATGCATTTTTCTCTTCCTTTAATCCTCTCTTGAACACTGAGCTTATACTTCTTTTTATGCAGTCAGATTCTAAAAATAGAAGGTAGTTTGAGGTAGCTGAATCTTTTTCCACTAGTTGCTTATAGAAATCTTCCAATTATCCTGTCATAGTCCTAAAGATAAGGTGCTACGAGTTAATGTCATTTGTCACTCTTGCAAATACTCTCAACACATTGGATGCATCAAAATCCATATAGACATTCATTAATGGAATGCCTTATGAAGAAGGAGGGATTTCTGGTGCTATAAAAATATCAACAAATGGTTCTCCTAACCTATTTTCCTTCACCTTTACACACAACAACTAGACCCTAAGATTGGTTGTCGAAATTTTTGAAAAATACATCTCTCCTTACTATCATTATCCAACTCCAAAAGATTAAGTGTTTTCTTCAAGTCAAGGTCTGCAAGAAGTTATATATTAATAATTTTGAGGTACTAAACCAAATAAAGGATGAATCCTTCCTCCAAATGGACCTTAGATTCCATGCCAATTGATCATTTTGTAGAACCCCATTTTCACTAGCTATTATTCTTATGACATCATCTTGTCCTGGATAGGAGCATTTGTTAGTGCGAACAAAAAAGTACATTGAAATTTAAAACTGAGACTCATTCATTCCTCCATAATTTATAACATATGAGGCCATTGATCAGACTTAAATCATGTGAGCTATCCAACATTCAAATTGATTAATATTCTACTATTAGTTGTACTGAGAATTGTTCACTGTAATAAATGCCTCAAGGGCTTAGCAGTAGTATCTAACTCAAAGAAAATTTGAATTATGCCTTGATCATGAAAGCCTTAGATATTTGTTAACACAAACCCAACTAAGTGTGAGGCAATAGTTTTTTAAGTATATAAATACATATTTCAGTAAAAGGTGAAAGTGAATTGATTAAAAATCAGAGATAATGGATGCCATATAAGGATTAGTCATAACCAAATTGAAAACACTCACACCCCCAACATGCAGAAAGCAAGTAAATTCTCCAGAGTTTGGAAACATAAGAGGCCATTAATTAGAGTTAAATCATGTGACTTATCCAATATTCAAATTGATAAAGAGTCTACCATAATCTGTACTAGGAATTGCTAGTGGTAATGCATGCCTCAAGGGATTACCAACACTATCTAAGTGGAAGAGAATCTGAATTGAGCACCGACAATGAAAAATATTAGATATATGATGACACAACCCCAAATAAGTGTGAGGCAAAGGTGTTGGGTGGATTTCCTTACTGAATATGACTATGAAGAAAATAATTTTATAGTGAAGGAAAATAAAGTGGTAGATGCATTTAGTAGAATACAACAATTGGCCACTATTACACAAGCCCAACCAAACCTACAATCTTTGATGATACCACCATCATTAGATGATGAATTCTATATAGAGGTATGTGAAGCCCTGCATTGAAAGGATACTTTGGGAAAGAAAGAAGCAAGAAAACATGAAGGGTATCGGTTAGTTGCAGATGAAGTTGTTATATGGCATGGCTAGACGTATGTTCTAGTGCTACCAGTAACACTACTTTTTGATTTGGGGGTTGATTTTAAATTTTTTTTGAGCAACCATTTGAACCTTTAAGCTCATTCTTGAAAAAAGTTGTAATTTTGACCCGGTTACAAAAAATAGTGCTATGGAGTTGATTTTCATGTTTTTTATGCCATAGGTTTTAAAGGCTAGAGTTCTCATTGGTCACAGTTCTCATTAAGTTGGTAACTATGTTAATATATGCATAACTATGCATATGCAAGTTACAAATCTATATAAAGAACTATGTTACTTTGCTAATAATAAAAAGAGTGTTTCACTCTTACAAAATGATATTTATATGCATAACCATAATATATACGTAACTATGAGAAATCATCATAGATGGCATGGCTAGATGTATGTTCCAAACAATATGGGACAAGACAAAATAAGATAACTTTATCAATGTCCAAAAAATGACCAAAACAAAGGTGAATGAGGATAGAAGGTAAAATAAGTGATACCGATTTGTAGGTGAACCCTAAGCTACCCTAAAATCATAAAGACACATTTAACATGATAAAAGAAAACATGAACTATATATTGCATCCATGTTACGAGGAAAATCACTCTATGGCATGGGATAAACCACAACAGATGAAAACGACTGCAGAAATCAACTCTAATCTCAAGTATGCTATATAAACAAATATGCTAACAAGACATGATACAGATCCTACTTTGTCTGTATGTTTGAAGAATACCACCATTGAGCACTCAAATCAAAGCTATACACCTACAACTTGTCCTAAAAAACCAAGATACGCAAGCATATGGTGATAATAAATAAAGTTATCACATATGATAGCATAATCCATCAATATTCATAACAAATATTCCCATGGAATAGCAATTCAAATATTTTCAAGACGTTAATTGGATGAGAAAAGAGTATTTATATTAAAATATGATCAACATAAGTGTATGAATAACAAACTTCTACGTCGACATGTATTGGAATCGAGAAACTAAGTCCCTTCCAGTTGGGCCTCCACCACTTCAATCCTCCACCAAAGGAAAGCTCATATAAGAGAGACAATGAGGTTCTCCATCAAATAGAGAAGATCTTGGGGGCTGGACAATGGGTTCAGACTTAAAAGGACAAAGGGATGCAAACTCAATGTGAAGTGAATAATTTCTCCAGAGTAACTTTTCTCTCAAAGTTGAATTCTTCTCCTCTCTACACATCTTGGATATGACCCATTTATAGCCTTCAAATTGAATTGAAGGGCCGATTCAAAAAGTTTCCAGTATATGGAAGGTCAAGGATCATGGATCTTGTGACGTGACATGGAAATCCGACACCATTTTTTAATTTTGGGCACAAAACCCAACGTACATGGGATATAATGGTGCAACCTGCAAATACACATGTTGTACATCTGGTAGGGTGCGTATATGTGGAAAAATATGTTTTTTAGCTCTGGGAATTGCAAAAAAGGGACTTCAAGTCTTAATAGGGAAATAGAAAAGGCCTTATGAGCAAGTTGCATGGGGTGAGGAAAATATTTCTATAATAGATGCCCCCTAATTTATGAGGTCAGAGGAGTATCTACGATGGTTGAAATACATTATAATTCCCAGAAGTGGAGTAGTGGGGACCCAACTAGACAAACTAGTTGCTCATAAAGAATATTAAAATCCATAATGACTTTGTGCACATGGCTGCCAATTTGAATTATACTACAGATCCATGTGGAAATATACCAAACAACTGTTCATGGCCATGAATACGAAATACAAAGGTAGATACATGCCATAGGTTGTCATAGTCACGAACAATGTAAATTCTAACCTTGTACAATATCTACTGCAAACAGATATTTAGAAAAGAACAAAAAATATATAATGGCAAATACAAACATTACACATAGATTTTTTCCCTTGAAACCCAAACTAGGAAAACCAACATATTCTATATTCATTCTATGTGTTACAATGTTTACAACACAAAATACATATAGGAGCCAGCGGCATCCAAAACCCTAACCCAATGACTTGGATTAGTCCAAAACCCTCATTCCTTAACCAAAAATAGAAAACCATGTGCTAAAAAACCACCTAAATATAATGTGGTCCCGATGCGAAGTTTTTTATTCGGGGACGCTGCCCCCAAACCCCCACGCGGGGGGCTCCGCCCCCTTGCATGCTCGACGCAGACGCTTAGACACTACTACTCGTGCAAAGAATATAACACATACCCAACAAATAAGGCCCAATGAAAACCAGTCTCAAAATCAATCTAAAGATATCTGTATACAATGGAGTACAGTCTGATCTCCCATGATCACTGAAGTCATATAGGTACTGGTCCAATGAATGATAGCAACAGCTCAGGAAAGTTGCGACTATGGACTGATGTATTCAAGTCTTCTACACGATCTGCCAAAGGTGAAAGTCTACATCATGTGAATAAAGGAGTTGATGTCGAACATAATGAGACTTCATTTGATTACCAGTCATTAAGGTATACTGTTAACAAACGCGAGACAACCTATCGATAATGAAAGTAGGTATCAAGACAACGAGTACATTATTACAAGTGTGAATAAAGGATTTGAGGTTGAACACTTGAAGAATCCATCGACCAAGAGACATTGATGTATTCCCAATTGTCGATGGCAAGAGAACCTGCCACTGATGACTGCAAGCCTCTAGGTACTCATAGGACTCTAGGTCTCGTTTCTAGAATAGATGAGCTGAAGTTGATGGAAGGAGACCCGTAGAAAGGAGAGAATTAAGGAATCTCTCATCAGTCAACACAAGGTACAAATTTGTAGCTTGATGATTTGGAGGAACTCGGACGAAGATCATGTTCATGAACCAACGACCCTATGCATCTTTCGCATGCACCAGATGCAAGCAGTGCATTAAAAAGACCCTCTGAATAACAACCAATAAGGAAAACTACTGACAAAGGTGAGGAAACCACCAATAAGGATAATGTCATCCAAGAAAATGCATGAATCCCAATGTGTGAATAGATTTCTTCTTGTTGAACACAAGGGAAACCCCCCATTCAACAACCAATGAGGAGATGTCAACTGTTGGGTTCAAGGTTACCTACCCATAAGGAAATTAGGACTAGGGTGCATGGTAGGACAAAAAATTCATGTAACTCTGAGACACACCGAGGGTATGGTCGGCATGCAAAGTCAAGAGTACTGAGAAATGGTCGACAAAGGCTTATAGAAATCCTTTGAACAAGAGCATAAGACATATGGAAGAATTTGGCAACATAGACTCAATGATGAAACTTTGTGATGTAGGAGGCACCAATCAAACTCTCCATAGGGACTGGAATATTAACCAGTCGGAGGAGTAAACTCTAACTAATGAGCTTAGCTTCATAAGTTCATGCCAAACCCAAACTTCATATGACAAGTGGACTCAAAAGTTTGTGCTATGTTCAAAGGCGAAATGACTAATGCCAACATGAGATAATATTCCTTTCTCACCCATCTTTTTTTGTTTTTTCATAGTCAAATGAATGCTATGATACAAAGGAGGAAATGAGTGTCACGAATAAGCAACTGGTTCCAACAGTGGAACATACCTATGCTCAATACAAGGAGGCGCATGCAATATATGGACATTCGGGGGAATGTTTCCTCGTAAGGTATAGGGTGTTAAGCTGCAAAGGATATAAACAAGGCTCTTCTTGGCTGATGATGCAAACTTCTAAGATAATAGGATTATAATGAGAAATCAGGAACTGGAAATAGGCTCAATACTGCAAGCGAGAGGATGAGATGCAATTACAACTTAACTCCAAAGAATGTCCTTTTTCATAAATTTATTAGTCCCCTAGGCCCAAAAAAGTATAAAACGATGCACAGGAGAAATCTTCTAGCCACTAGTGACTAGAGTATTCATTTTTTGAAATTAATCTACTTGGTTTGAAAAAGTGTTAAACTTACATCAAATAGACGTCCTTTCAAATCCAATTAATGAGTGTGAAAGAGACAAGTTCACTCGACAATTTTTTCATTTTTTAAGGGACTCAGAAAAGAGCTTAAATGAGACTCATGGGAGTCCCATAGGTATAGGTCAACATGATTATGAGTAAGAAATGAGGTTTGAACAAAAAGTCATATTATCTATAAGGGACTCCCAGTCCTACAAAAAAATCTCTGCATGGGCACCGAATGGCACAAAGGTTCTAACAAGGGTGCCCATGTTTGGTAAGTCACTATCATTTAATAACGACACTTCTAGTAGAAAATAGAAGGTTTTGTGTCACTAATAAGTGGGTTCGTACCTAAGGCATATGGATTGCAGGCACAGGATAATGCAAAAATGCAAAAATGGATGAAAAACCTATCCTATATGTTGGTCAAGAGGATACCTGCCAAAGTCATGAACGAACGAAAAAACACTAGAACCACAAGAATCCAACTCCTTCCACTGCACTATTAGTCCATTTAGGTCAAAATTTAAGCAAAACTGTGCAAAGTGGGTAATTTGTTTTTCTATAAATAGTTAAAAAAAAATAACCAATTTATCATATAATTTGTATTTTTTACCCAAATATTGCATTTTGGACCGAATTTCCCCCAATATTCAACTATCGATTGTGAGAGCTATGAGTGACAGAATTGACAACCGTCTAGACCAAGTAAGTCTTCTTTCCCTTCTCTTCATTTACATTGGTTTAAAGTTTTAATTTAGGCTTCAATTTTTTGAGTATTTTAAGGCGTAAATTAGAAACTAGGGTGTACGTTGGCTGTAATTCATCGGGTCGTGTATACTCACCCCTATACGCGTTTTTTATTAAAACAGACCATGTATATGCATCCCTATATGCGAATTTGTAAACTCCAGATCGCGTACAAGCCCACAAGTTCAATTTTTTAAATGATATTGACTCAAAATTTGATTTAAAACTTGCAGGATGGTGCTAGAGTGGAGAGAAAGAGAGCATGAAGAGGTTGATGCTGCAGTAGAAAGAGATCCAAGGGTCCAAATGGCATTAAAATTATGTGGGCTATATAAATTTTGGGCTCTTAAAGGAATGAGGGCTCAAGTGATACTGCTCAAGATGCTAGTGAACTACTAGGATCCAGATACAAAGGCCTTCAACCTTGATGGGAAACCATTGAGGATTGAAGCCGAGGACATATAATTTCTGACAATATTATCACATCGGGGTGAGGTGGTGAACCTCAAAGCTCAGAGATCTAGGAGTGGCATGAATATAGAGGACTACATAGCCACTCACTGTGTTGCAGGGATCGAGAAGGTAGGGATCTAACTCTCGATCAGAGCGATCAACAACCTGAGCCTAAAGATAATTATCCTAGTGTTGGAATGGATCATAGGGTCAACCTCATTACATTAGGCATCAAGGTCACTTATGTTCTACTCAGTGGAGTGCTTTTGACCCATAGTTTACGACTGGTGCACCTCAATGTTGGTCAACATGAAGAGCCAACTGAAAAACTAGAAACAAGGTAGAAAGAGGAACTTTGGGTTTGCATCTATATTATGTAGTTTTTTCTTCAATCAAGTTCTAGGCTTGGGCCCTAGAGTCGAGATTGTTATGAATGGACCTCGCGATCCAACCATGGCACGGCGGACCAAGGTGATGAGGCAGTTGGGGGGTGGTAGGGTGCCAACACCCTACAATGCTTTTTTCTTCTGGTGGCGAAGAAAGGTGATAGATTTGGATGACTACCCATATGAAAGGATCAATTTCATAAGATATATGGACATTCCATTACCACCAGGTTCTACCTACGGAGACATAGGTATGGAAATTTTTTTTTTTTAATATTTCATTCTTTTGTATTTTTGTAAAAGAAAAACAAAAATATTTTTGGATGATGTCAAGTACTAATTTAAACATGTATGATACATATATGTGGGTCCACGTAGGCCATATGGACTCCCACAACATCGACAGAGACACTGGGGGAATGAGCCAATGGGAGGAGATGTTGAGAGAGTGCTTCAAAACGTGTAGGGAAACCTCACTCATTTGACGCAAAGAATTCCCATGGTTCAGGTAGAGGATTTGCTGTAGGCGATGCAACGCTAGGTGGTAGGTGTGCCCCATGCCTGGGTGCAACTGTTCTGGCATCTCGAAAATGTTGTAGTATGCTATCATGACACACATCTGGTGCCACAAGCATAGATGTCATGGTTATTGTATTGATCGGATGTATATGTATTTTGAGGGTGTGAGCCCCAATTTTGTACTATAACACCATATTTTTTGGAGAAATGAAATATAAAAACATTGGTCTTCGGATTTACTTATATTACAATGTGTACATTGGTGAATGTGTTTTCTTTACTTTAGTTATGTGACAAATTCCAATAAAAAATAAATTAGCATATGCATCAGATACATAATTAGAACTTCTAGGTATGTGATTATAAGTAATAAAATCAAAATGTCGTTCTAAAAGTCATACCCATAGGAACCGTTGGAGTAGAGTAGGGTCTCACACACGGTCACTTTCGTTCAACTGACATACTACTAACTGGGAATCTAGACGAACTTCTAAAGAATGAATACCATGTGAAACAACATTGCGTAAAACCTCTATAACGACGCTATATTCAACCACATTATTCTTTGATTTCCCTAGAAAAACACTACTTGAAGACACCATTTGATCCTTGGGTGAGTCAACAACCCAAGTGGCAGAAGCCAAGTTCCATGTATGACAATTGGCACCGTCTGTGAATCCTAAGTAAACCGAAGAATCCATTGACATCTGCCAACTAAGGGAAAACTCAATAAGCAATCCGACGACAAAAGGGGAAAAGATATATACACTAAGGTACACTAGTATAAATATAGTTATGCCTAAGCTTGGGTCTCAATCATAATATATTTTCAAGTAGAGCCCATTTATGAGCTCAACCAACATATTCCCTTCATAATCTTCTAATTCGTAAGCTCATTTTTCTAATACATGTCGCATGATATAAGGACTGTGCCACATGGGGTTGAACTTGCCTAGCCCCAACAGTTCTTTGGCTTGGTCATACAAGAGGAACAAGTCACCCTCAGCATATAATCGAGGGCATACAGACTTATCATACTGGATCTTGACACGTCGTTTATTCGCTTTGATAGTCATAGAGGAATCTCGACGCTACTCATATAGGCTCTCTAGGTGTACGAGGCATTCTTCGAGATCAGAAGTGTCAGATAGGATCTTAACTACCAGCATAAGAGAAAGTATTTCACATTCAATAGGAAGGATCAACTCCATACCATCTACTAATTGAAAAGGAGAAAACATGGTGGAATTCTTAACCGAGGTTCGGTATGCCCAAAGTGCAGGGTAAAGCATGAGATGCTAGTCAGATTTTATCTGGCTAATAGTTTTCTACAAAATGGTCTTGAGAGACTTATTTATGACCTCTACTTGTTCCCGAGGTTAGTATGGGGAAGAATGACCATGTTTAAACCCCAGTTTTGATGCTAACTCTTCCATCATTTCGTTCTGAAAGTGATTGCCATGATCAATGACAATATTACTCGGGATTCTGAACTCGGCTATAATTTGATTGAACAAGAAAAATGTTGCAGTCTTACCATCATATTTAATTGTAGGCATGTCCTCAGTGCACTTAGTAAATCAGTCTATGGCCACGATAATATGATGATGCCCCCTAGACGATGTTGGGTTTCAATCCATGAAATCCACCCCCCACTTAGTGAAGGGGCCGACGGTGATGACCGAGTGAAGAGGGGCTATATGTGAGCGCATATTCCAAGTGAACATCTGGAAAGGGTGACACTTCTTGACTGGTTCGACACAAACTTTAAAAATAGACGGCCACGACAAAAAATAATCGGCTCGCAAAATATTTTGGGTTGTCACAAGCCAAGATAAATGACCACCACAAGCCCCATTGTGACAGCCATTTAGAATGGACTCAACCTCTTCATGAGTCAAGCAATGACGCAGGATATTATCTACGCCTTGGCGATACAAAGTGTCGCCAATGATAAGGTAGTTCTTATCTTGATATGGCATGCGTCATCGATCGTCTCTCGAAATATGTTGAGCGAACTTCAAATTTTGAAGATAGATCAAAATGTCTCCATACGAGGGGTCCGAAGATGAGACAAGAAAAATGTGTTCATCTGCAAATGAATCACCATGAATAATGTCCTCATGTAACCGAGGGAAGTCTGATATTAACTCGGAAAAAACTAGCGATTTATTGGATTTTTTTGAAGCAAAATTGAGATTAAACACTTGCAAAATGACAATCCATTTATTATATTTTCCCCTTATGATACGCCTAGTAAGGACGCATTTAAATGGATTGATGTCAGTAACTATGGTAGTTTTTCAAAGAAATATATGGTTTCATAATCTTTGAACCGTGTGTACGACAACCAAAGCTAGCTTCTCAACATGAGAATACTTGAGTTCAGGGTCGACTAAGTTTTGACTAATATAGTAAACGACGTGCTCATGGAGCTCATCATCCTCCTGAACTAAAACCATACCAACCATCCCTTCATATGCGACGATATAAATCAAGTAATCTCTGTTGTAGTCCTGAGGCTTCAGCAGAGGCGTTGATACCAAGGATTTCTTAAGAGAATCGAAGGATTCCTGGGTTCGCTCATCCCATATAAATGGAGTGTCCTTCTTCAAGAGATGCATTAAAACCTTAGTAATATTGGCATAGTTTACTATAAACCGACGTAAAAAGTTAGATTTCCCCTGTAAACCTTGAAGCTGACGAATATTGTGTGGGGGAGGCAATCGAAGTATTGCCTCAACCTTTAAAGGATCCACCATGATCCCAGTCTTAGAGACTAAGAATCCTAAAAGATGACCTAACCTAATGCAAAATATTCACTTATGAGGGTTCAAATGGATACGATAATAGTGACATCTCTAAAAAAATAGTCGAAGATGGGTAGAGTGATCCACTCTCTTGCAAGAGTGAGAAACGAGATCATCAAGATAAGATTCAAATATATGCTTTAGATTGTGAAAGATGAAGGTCATGGCTCATTGGAAGATTGCTCCAACATTTTTAAGGCTGAAAGGCATTTTCCGGTATGCGAAAGTTCCCTAAGGAAAAATAAATGAGGCCTTATATTGATCCTTGGGTTTAATCTGAATTTGGCTGTATCTTGAAAATCTGTCCATAAAAGAAAAACCTTGCTTCCCGCACACTCATCGATAATCTTATCAATGAAAGGTGTCAGGAAGTTGTCTTTAGGAAAAGCCTTATTCAGGTCTCTAAAATCCATACACACATGGATGGTTCCTTAATTCTTATTCATGAGAATGGGATTGGATACCCATTCAGTCAAGGGAAGCAGGTAGATAAAACCTGCATTAAGCAGTTTCTCCACCTCTTCCTTAATAGCAGGGGCCTTCCTAGGATTAACAACTCAAGTCTTTACTGAACAGGTTTAGCATCCAGATAGGTTTTAATCTCATTTTTGACAATGTGAGTGTGGATTCCTGGCATCTCTTCATATGAACAAGTGAATACATCATGAAATTCCTTGAAGAGCTCAGTGTAGGTATGAATTTTTTTAGGTGAACAATCTACACCAATATATAGTGCATTTTCAACTTTACCAGGAATACAAGAGGTATCGAACGTGAGAGCGGATATATAATAAATAAATGCACAAAGATATCATGTGTATCCAATAATATAACAGAAATATATCAGAGATGCAACCATCAACACAGAGATACAATAATACATGATTTCTATTAATGAAAGAAATGTACAGAGACTGTAAAAATACATTTCTATTAATGAAAGAAATGTACAGAGACTGTAAAAATACAGAGTGAAAGACTTGCTAGAATGGTGGCAGCTTATCTCTGAGAAGAGATGTGATGGCTACTCACATTCACAAGAAGATGATTAAAATGAGGATCTGTAGGCATTTTTACAATAAACAGGAATTCCAAAAACCCTAGACATCCAAAAACCTAACCCTAGGAGATGAAGCGCCAAAAGTCATGTGGGGCCCATTTGGGTAAGTTAGTACAGCAACTTCTTGGGGTCATAACTTTTGCATACAATCTTTGTTTTAGGCGTATGATAGCTCGTTGGAAAGGTATTGTCAAGGAGATTCATTTTGGGGGCTCAATTATTCCTTTAGATATCATTGAGAACCTTTATCTAAAAAAACCTTCATTTAGGCCCTCAAAATGTCCTCAGAAGTTAAAACTTGCTAAAAATAGTAAATTGCCAAAATTGCCAGAAAATTGTTTTGAGCTAGTCGGAAAAGGTGGGTGGCCACCGATATCCACTTGGATCATGGTAGGAGAAATACTCTCCATGTTTCCTTCGGCATAAATTTCATGTGTATCAAGTGGAACTATGACGTGACCGACTATCTCACTCAAGGTATATCTAAAATCGTCTTTTTCGATCTTAACAAGCTCTGGGAGGAAGTAAGAGAAATTATTCATATAATCCCATGGCTGATCAGAACCATTCATGTCTTCTAATATCACTTCATATGAAGGTAAAGTATCATCGAGGCAATCATGTGAGCAAGATGATAAAGTGGCCCATATAGGCCGGAGAACAAGGTCCTCCTTGTCCGCATGTGAGGGAATAGGATATGGGTCAGCAGTATAGTTGAGAACAAAATTATATGCTATCTCTCCTACCAACAGTGGCATATCCATTCCAATATGTGATTTACCTTCACAAGACAAGGTCGGGGAAAGTAGGGTCCAAGGATTGTTAAACTATGAAGTGTGGAAAGGAAGGGACCTCATTAACGAAGAAGACCTACTGGACATGGCATAGATATGATGAATTGGTTCCACAAAATCAAAGGTACCCATAAGGGAGGAATACATTATGACACCAATATCCTCAACTTTCGGCTGAGAATTTTCGATCACGAGGATCAACGGTCCAACTGATGCATTAGGGCTAGCGTGCACAAAGTACAATTGATCGATTGTCATGATTTTCCCATCGTGAGGTAAGCATAAAGTATGGAAGACAAACGATATGAATTCAGTCATAGCATAAGTCCAGTTATACCCTAGTAATAAGTTATATTCAAGGGGCTCATCAACCACCTCGACAACCACCTCCACTATCTTCCCACCTAACTGGATCGAAAAGGTAGGAAGAATACCATGGGGACGGAAAGAACAACCATCAAATGCATTCAACGTGGTCGGATATTGAGAGAAGGTTGGAGGGCCAATGGATTTCCAACAAGTTAGGGACATCACACACATTGCAACCCCTTCATCAATAGCAATACATTTGATGGTATACTTTGAGTAATCCACATGAATTTTAAAGGACACGTGGTAAGGAAAGTGAGGCTTCACATCCGTGACATGAAACTTGATAACCTTAGAGCCATAGGGGTCTAGAGATCCTAACGTAGATAACAAGACATTCCTCTATGAAGGACACATCTGGAGTACCTCCAAAGTCGACATCGCACAAGGGGTTTGACTCAGATCCTCAACAATAGAGTAATTCTTGGAAGCTCTAGCATTAGGGTTGTGGGTAGAGCTTCTAACTACTCCTTTCAGAATACGAGGTAGAGGCTCTGTTTTTTTGATATGTAAAGTCATATCTAGATGAGGGGGAGACTCTAGACCTGGAATAGCCTGTGAAGAAATGTAATCCTGAGACGAAGTGGCTACATTAATATGAGGCTTACCATATTTATGCATAGACGGTCACCATCTTGTGCCGGTGGTTTTTGACTCCCACTCGCTGCATTTTCGACATTAGAGGATATCGAGTTCATGTGTTGATTATGTGGAAAAGGATTAGTCATCACAACGGGCGATAGAGATAAAATCCTCGCAGATTCCTCGAGTTTGGGGCACAAGTGGGTAAGGTGATCATCAATACAAAGCTTACAAGGGAATTTCACCTTTCACTTCTCTTTATTGCCCTCACCATCATTAAACTTCAATCTATCATTGCTAGCGTTGTCCTTGGGTTTATTATCATTATTCCTCCCACCCTTATGATTATTACCACGTCCTATTGTTGGCCCTTGACCAGGTTTTGTGGAAACGCTGGTCATGTTTGACCATTTTTGGACTTCAACAGGCTGGTCGAAGGCAGAGTGCAAGTCGAAGCAAAGATCGTGGGATATCGACCCCTTTTTAGGGCATTTTTTGGATTAGGGTTTATGTAATGGGTATGGGGATTTCAGCTCATGTGTTTACCCATGTTTAGGCCCTTTTGTAATATATAAATAGATAGCTAGGCGATGTAAGAAGTACCTACCCGTAGCTAAGGGCTAGTACTAGCTATGTGCAAGAAGATGTGTTAAGACTTGCAGAGCTAAGTGCAAGTCATCTGTAGTGCTTTGTGTGCAGACTGTGTAAGGCTCTGTGCCTAGATTTACTTGGGGAAGGAGGATTTGGCGAGGTGTGCGTAGATCTCCTGTCCTATGCAAAGTAGGATTTTGTGGCTCTGTGCATGTAAATGATTGACAAAAGAAAATAAAGAGAAGAAGAGTTGGTGGACGTAGCCCCAGGATGGGGGTGAACCATGTATATGTTTTATTATGGTTTCTTTGTGCATTATGGTTATTGTGTTTCCATATGATTTATGCTAGTGCAGTAATATATGTTTAGATGAATGTGATAAGCTTAGTGTCTAATGATGTGAATAAGATACTAGATCTGATATGTTTCCTTATGCTAAGTGATTATATGTGTTAGATTTGGTTGAATACTGCGTTGCTCTGTGATTAGGGCTTGGATCTGTGATGTGAATAAGGGTTATATACTGATGAATGTTCACTGCTAAGTGCTTTTTTAAGTGGTGTAATAACAGATCTGTGTCCCAGTTAGGTTGTAGACACTTGAGTCCTGCAACCACCCTTACTTCTATCTCTGGTGAGACTTCATCTACTTCGAAGGTGTTTCCGAAAGGGCCGGTAGTTAGGGTTTTTTTGGTGCGTTGTTGAGGCGTTGAACCCGGGTTTTCCCCTATGTCAAAAAATTGTTCCCTTGCCGGGACCTGAAACTGTGAATGTTGGGAACTAAGGAAAAGAAAGAAATCTCTATGCGTAGATCTATTGCTTTAGTGTGCATTATTCTACCTGACTTGTGAAGCTCTGTTCTGAGAAGAGAAGTCTGATCTAAAGAAAAGAGGTAAGATCTTGAAGCTTTGTGCTCTGCTAAAGGTAAGAACAATGAATTTTTTTATTTAAGAGGTAAGATCTTGAAGCTTTGTGCTCTGCTAAAGGTAAGAACAGTGAATTTGTTTTTTTAGAAGTAAGATTTGAAAGCTTTGTGCTCTGCTAAAGGTAAGATAAGTGAATTTTTTTTATTTTTGAAAGTATGGATCTAGGTATGTTTGATCAATTTTGTGCTAGCCTGAAAAACTAGGGCACAACTAGAAGAAAGAATATTTGATATGAGTAGATCTGATAGAAATAGTGAGATATATGTTATTCCTATGCATATAAAGAATGTTTGGACTGACAAATGAATGAAGGATCCTAGAAAGAATTTTTTGCAGGCTAGTTACTGTGACCTCAGTGCCTAGTATAAGAAAAGTTGGGGATCATTTAAGAGAAAGAGAGGATTAACCCTTTGTTACAGTTACAGAAGACTGAGACACCTTGCTAAGCAATGCCCTGGTAAAATACCTGGTTGTCTTTGTTGTAAATCTATGTACCATGAAGTTCTGGATTTCCCTAGAATGATTTCTAAGATTAAAAGAATAAATATGGAACAAGCAAACCATGAGAAAGGCCAAGAGACTAAGATTATGGAAGAATCCCAGAAAGAATCATAGACTGTATTTCTAAAGATGAAAGAAACCCTGAATGACCACATAGACACTAATCTATCAGAGATCTTAAAAGACAAAGAATGCATAGAAGTAAGAATAGGATAATTCAACATAGACTATGTTCTGGATGAGGAAACATAGGTGAATATTATGACAGAAAGAACTTGGGAAATTTTGGGAAAGCCTGTTATGGTTACTTCATTTGGAGGAATATGATTATTTAGAGGAAAGCTAATCAACCTATGTGGAAGACTTACCCAGACATCTATGAGTGCTCATGGAACTTCGAGAGAGGAAGAATTTGAGGTCATTAAGTTTATTGAGAACAACGTCTCATTTTCTATTTTGCTAGGAAGGACCTGGATTGAGAAAGATTAGATCCGAAGAAGAAAAGAAGAGGAAGCCCTAGAAAAAAAGAAGCAAGAATCACCATATTTCATGACTAGAAGAATATCACACTTGATAGATGAACAAGAGAACAAGTCGAAGCTGCTAAGGACTAGGGATCTGGCTGTCGAAGCTAAAAGAACAAAGACAGACTTGAAAAACCTATCCATATAGGGGAGTAGGGCACCTACTCCAGAAAAAGAAGAAGTATTACACTCGAACCCTATGAAAGATCGTCAATAGTGCGAAGTTACTATGCTAAGAGAAGATAAGAATCAAAATGGGAAGAGGAACCCAGTAACTCAGATTACAGGAAAAAGGCTAGAAAACTCAACAAGAAGAGAGAAAAGTTAGAAAAAATACAAGAAGCTCTAGAAAGAACTTTGCAGAAGGAAGGTTTCCAGAATTTGAATTTCGCCAGAATATTAGTACAACATAGAATGGCACTTTGCCATGTCAGAGAAATATAACCGTTGGAGGCATTATATTCGTTAGACCGAATCTCCCGAATGGTTATAAGAGTAGTTATGGACCAAAATATTGCCATTGGACCATTATGACCGCGCCATAACGGATGGAATTGCATTAATGAAGTCTTTTCGCCCCATTGGAATAAACCGTTATGATGTTGTCTATTTATTATGTTGAGCATTGCACTGAGAACACTTTTTCCAATTGTGATTATCTGAGCCCACAGAGAACTAGTTGATTTCGCGCAATGATCATTGAGACATGACCATCCATTATGTTGCATTGAGTATTTGTTCATCAACCTGAGATATCTGATCTTGAGTGTGCATGTCAGATGTAGTAGAAAAGTCAGTAGAGGAAATTATGATTGATCTAATGGCTGAAAAGGTAATGTCTGCAGGAGTTCAAGCTTTGTCGACGAGAGGAGTCCAAGCCTCTCCATCGACTGCTTGTGGATCCAGACCATCCTGAGTTGTGGCTGAGAAGAGAATGACGCATCGATATGAATTTCTGAATGCGAAGTTAATTCCGTCCATCCTGCCCAACTACATCCCACCTATGGTCGGTGTGGTCAATCGTGACAATGTCCCCGAGGGACTTCGACTACACAGTCATCACTACGTACATCTCGAAGGGAATACAAGCAGTCAGACCACATTTAGAGAGGATTATGACCTTGAAGATCAATGACTATAACCTAGGAGACTGCAAGAGCTATGGCATGCTCGTACCTCACAAATATCTGACCAAGATGAAGGGGAAGAACTCAAATATCATCCCCCAACCATGAACTATGGACATCACGAGGTCCACTATCTTGAATGTGATGAAGATACCACATTTTGGAATGCACTAAGAGGTTAATGCGTGCATTAAGCTCCTACTGGCGTGCTTCCATGGCAGTTATCTATGGTTGGACATGCGTATCACCGTCGATCTGATGTTGATCCATAGGATCATCAGATTGAGCATGCAGGTACCAGACCTGTAATAATTTTACCCAGGGAAGGCTACAGACCGTGCCCTGGCACAAAGGATTAAATACACCTACGATGATGTAGAGAAGGGGACGTGAGGCTACAAGGTAGCCTCTATTCATAATGGTGCAGTGTGCCTTGCTTTCCAGTTGATTGTTGGTAATCTAGTCCAAAATAATAGACCCACGTAGGTCACAGGGTTTGTCGTTGACCTTGCTAGAAAATGCGTGGAAGGACTCGAGATGAACTGGGCTAGTTACTTAGTCAACCAGTTAGAATTGGATTTCCATGAAGCTCAGAATTAGGGCTATGAGTTCCAATATAGCTGGCTGCTGATCCTCATCGCATTTACTGCTTGGGAGATGCCGGAAGGTACAACCTTCCCTGACATTGAGTCGTTTGAGCCGCTTGCTGTGAAGTTCACCACGCTCTGGTATTCGAGCGATATGGGGAAACAATGGTTGTCAAACATAGTATTCAATACCTACTACTTGTAGCTGAAGAGGGATATTGAGTCTTTCCCCCGTATGACATTGAACACCCTCGACAGGTTCATGCCTCTTATGAAGTTTCACACAAATAGGCACTTTATTTATATCACTGTGCGCGCCGATGAAAGTAAAGAAGAGCTTCATTCCTACTACAAGATCACAGAAGAGGACCTAGAAGAAATCACTAAGGAATGGCCCGCAGAGCTCCTTATACCAGTCAACCAAGAAGAACTGTTTGACCCCGACCTCATTGGAAATCCGATGGTTACTCGTGAAGAGTATGATGCACCTAGCAGTAGCAAGAAGAAAAAGAAGGATGATGTACAGGAAATATGCAACACATCAGAAGAGACTACATCTGACTCACCTAGTGGAGGAGGTGATGATGAAGTGGACAAAGAAGAGAAAGAAGGGCAAGAAGATAAGACGAAGAAAGGTGAAGTAACACCGCCACAAAATCCCCCTGATGATGCAGATCCCTCTAAGAAAAGAAAGGTTTCTCCCACTAAACCTACATCGCGGAAGAAGTCCAAAGCTAGTAGGCCAAAGTTGCAGAGTGTTCTCACGGTCAATGAGTTCGACTTCATTATCACAGTTGTATCAGACGCCTTGGAAGATATTGTGTAGAGAACTGAAGCAAAATAAGAAGCCATGTATGATAGACTTGAGACAGATCTAAGAGGTGTACAACAAGACCTTCACTCCAGCCACGCAGTGTCCACTGCACCTCCGCCATCAGAAGAACTAGAATTGGGAGATGAGTCTACCCAATTCCATAGAATAGTTGATGCAACTGAAGCTCATCTTCATCGTGCACAGGAAGAAAAAGAGCAAGCCATAGTGGCCTTGAAGCAAGCACAAGAGGAAATCATAGATCAATGCCAAGTTGCGCAGCAGGAGAAGGACGACCTTCAAACCAAGTTCAAAGAGGACAGAGTGCAGATCCAACAGGAGAAAGAACAACTGCTCATGGAGTAGGTTGGAGTTAAAGAAGTATTCTATAGAGCACTTCGCTCTTTGACAGGCTTAGAGAAAATGGAGAAAGACCCAGTGGAGAATCAAGTGGCGAAGCTTGCTGAATCCATTCAACAGCTTCAATAGAGAGTCACAGAACTAGAGCTACAAACAGTGACAAGCACTCTACAGGAAGTGCGAGACCAAAGAGAAGCAACTGCCTGGAGCGCAGTTTAAAGGATCAAAGCATTAGTCGTGAAATGTAAATAGCTAACCAGTCACAGTGCATAGTCTTATGAGCGACTTACTGAGGACCATGAACTGAAGATACTAGAGGCACAACTCCAAGAGGCAAAGCAAAAAGAAGTAGTAGTACAAGCATAGTTGAAAATCCTATCAGCAGATGAGATGATGAAAATATCCCAAGAACAACGCACAACTCAACAACAGGTCCATGCCATACAAATTGGAGTCATGGAAGTAACTCAGAAGCTCCATCCAATCAAGGATGCAACTTGCCTACTTTTTGAGGAGATTGAAGGCCGAGGAGCAGAGCTCGAACAAGTAGTCACCTCGGTAGAACAATGCTTAGAGGGACCTATGAACGAGCCAATTATTCAAGAGTTCGCCGAGCAGGAGGCCTTGGCACAACAACAAGTCGAAGCAGCTTGAGCCAAGATCAAGGCTTTCAAGGCAGCGTTACCTAGATCAAAGTGACTCGGGACAAGTCATAGATGAGTTTTAGGGTCCTGTTTTCCCTTGACCAGGTTTTGTGGCAATGTTGGTCATGTTTGACCATTTTGGGACTTCGACAGGCTGGTCAAAGGCAGAGCGCAAGTCGAAGCAGAGATCGCGGGATCTCGGCCTCCTTTTAAGGAATTTTTGGGATTAGGGTTTATGTAAAAGGTATGGGGATGTTGTCCCATGGGTTTACCCATGTTTAGGCCCTTTTTGTAATATATAAATAGATAGCTAGGAGATGTAAGAAGTACCTACCCGTAGCTGAGTGCTAGTACTAGCTATGTGCAAGAAGATGTGTCAAGACTTGCAGAGCTAAGTGCAAGTAATTTGTAGTGCTTTGTGCCCAGACTGTGTAAGGCTTTGTGCCTAGATCTACTCGGGGAAGGAGGATCTGGCGAGGTGTGTGCAGATCTCCTATCCTATGTAGAGTAGGATTTTGTGGCTCTGTGTGTTGGTGACGGAGGTCACTCCTGGATTTCTTGCAGGAGCAGAGCTCAACGCCCATCAGTTTTTATGTCACGATTTTGTTTAATGGGATGATTGGATGGGTAGAGACTCAGGATGGAATCACTCTAGCTTGGGGACTGGGTTTGGTATGTGAAGAACAAAGGAGGTCTTGATCTAACTTCAGTTAGTAGATTGATTGTAAAATGGGCAGGTAGAAGACTTGGTGAGAGGGGTGGACAAACTAACTCAGGCAACAGGTCTTTCAGTAATTTGTAGAAGAAAAACTCTGAATGCGAGATCCTTGACTGGATTCTCCAATTCCAAGTCGTTCAACGCTAAGAAAAACACAAAGATCGATTAGAAACAATGCAACTGTTACAGTGATCAAATCTACATCATCCTATAATAGTTACAACTTGACTGGATTCTCCGATTCCGAGTCGTTCTAATACAGTGTAAACAAAGACGTGAAATAAACTGACATTCATAAGGCAAGAAGTCTCAGATGTTAATACACAACCAGAATAACCAGTGCTTCGTTAAAGTTTTTACAATCGAGAGCCTTGCTCAACCATTGATCTCTTTACAAAAATGGCAAAAACGCCTACATATACTCAAAAACCACAATAGCAGCAAAAACAAGACGTTGCATTAAAGAATTGTGTCTGCATGGCTTCTAACAACCTTCCCATGCAGAATCAGGATGATCGTGTGCCTATGACAGACGCCATCAGATTTCAGATTGTCCTTCTGCAGGTGAGTCAACATGAATTAGTCCTTTTCTGGACCTTCCTTTCATGGAGGAGTTGATGTTCAACCACCAGCAACTGCCGCAATAACTGCTTTTTGGGATCGGGGATGGCCTCGGTCAACTCTGCCTTCTGGGACGTGGAGGTCTCCTAATGGTGCCACCTGGATCAGTCGAACGGTCTTTCTTTGGACGCTACTTTGCTGGACTGTTGCGAGGGACCCCTATGGCTGATGTGGACGAGGGTGTGACGGGGGTTAAAGGCATGAACACTGTGGAGGTGATGGAGAAGAAACGAGAGTTGTGACATTAGTTGAGGAATGCCACGCGGTTTGAATAGGACAGAGGAGGAAGGAGCATTGAGTGCGAGAGTACAAGAGGAGGTGACTGGGAGTGAGAGGGACACATGGCAGGAGACGAGAGGACGACGAGCTGAGGTGGTGTCATGTGGATGGAGAGAGGGAAGTTGGACAGATGACAGGCATGTGGATGGAGAGAGGGAAGTTGGACAGATGACAGGGGAAGAGGGAGGCGGTAGGTGGAGAATAGGTGGCAACGGGGAGGATGATACCAAAAATGACATGATAGGCAAGGGACCCCACAATAATAACACACCATTCCAGACCCCCCCTCTTTCATTAAATACGGGATGGCAAAGGGGGGCCGAAAAGGCTTGAGCATCATTGATCTAGGTGCTCCGATCCTGACCTTTGAAGAGTTGTGTGTTTGATTCCATACCCCCCCCCCCCG
>CBVK0101731108.1:0-12457 GCA_900067695.1 Picea abies | reverse complement strand
ACCCCCCCCCGATTAAAGGAAGAAAGGCAAGGGGGGTCCGGAATGAAGCCTCAGCCGCTGATTTAGGCGCCCAGATTCTGACCTTTTAAGAGTTGCGCACTCGATTCCGGATCCCCCCCTCCGTTTAAAGGTAGAATGGCGGGGGGCCTTCGAAATCCACTCCTGATCGTAGATCTGAGCGCACACATCCTAGCCTCCCAGATCCATGCCATCTTTAAGTCCAATGTGCTCGAGTTTCATCGATGGATGGACGACTGAGATGACTTCGGTGCTTTCACTATGAAAATCTCGAAAGGCCCCACCTATGGCTCAGATCTTGTGCCGCGTGTCCTTCAGATGAACGATCGAGATGAATTTATCATTAAAAGGGGGCTAGCTCCATTCCCAGGCTCGCTTAACGTGACCTGGCGCTAGGACCGTGTGCTCGGCTTTAAAGGGTGCTTATTGACATTTCATGGTTTGGGGTTTTGATATGTAAAATGACGAGGAGCTCTTACCCCTCGAATCCTCGAATGCCAACATGACATGATCGCGCACCACGTGTCCTTTTGGATAGATGATCGAGATCCTTCATGAATGTATATAGATGCTACCTATCGCGCTAATCCTGGCGCAACTCCGCTAACTGTGATTTCCTGCCGGCTGTCGATCTTCTTTTATAGATGAATCTGGGCCATTGACAACGTAATTTTTCTCGCTCACTTGATTTTTAGCCTGAAATGGGGCTTTACATGCTACGCTTGGGCGTTCTTCATGCAACCTGCAGACCTGGATGTTCTCAGGCCCAAGACAAAAAATGTCACTAACATTAGGCTCCATGGGGGATAGAGTCGTCCCTATGATGCTCTAAGGACACATTTTGCAGTTCCAGTGCCTTGCTGTTGGGCTATGGAGTCAGGCTCAAAACATCCCGCTGCTGAAAATACAGGCCGAAAAATAAAAGCAACATAATAAAGATACATGCTCAAAGGAGGTTATTTATATACAATCCTATACTAATAAAAGTCACAGAAAGCAAACCTTTGAGCCATAATTTTCTCCATATCGAACCAGTGGAGTCGCCAATCGATCCTCGAATCATGGAGTCGCCAGGTGAAAGATGCGTAGCTTCAAATGTGCCTGGTCCTTGTTCACCATCAAAGGCCAAATCTTAACATTGTCGTTATCCCAGGAAGCTTCTCAAGCTGAGAAAGTAGCCGCTAAAACCTTCTCAAGAAATCTCCTCTGGGTTATCTTTCAGGTGTGCCAATAGTAGCCACAGCTGAAACAGTGAAGTGGAAACAATGGAGTCGCCAGGTGCACAGTAGCAATCTTGATAATTCTGATATATGATCCACCTTCAGAATCAGTTAATTGTTGTCGTTCAATCCCGGGGAAAATTTTCAACTTCGTCCCCGACAACGGTGCCAGAAATGTTGGTGACAGAGGTCACTCCTGGATTGCTTACAGGAGCAGAGCTCGACGCCCATCAGTTTTTATGTCACGATTTTGTTTAATGGGGTGATCGGATGGGTAGAGACTCAGGATGGAATCAATCTAGCTCGGGGACCGGGTCTGGTATGTGAAGAACAAAGGAGGTCTTGATCTAACTTCAGTCAGTAGATTGATTGTAAAATGGGCAAGTAGAAGACTTGGTGAGAGGGGTGGACAAACTAACTCATGCAACAGGCCTTTGAGTAATTTGTAGAAGAAAAACTCTAAATGTGAGATCCTCTGCTTCAGAGCTTTAAAAAACTGAAAGGGGGGACTTGACTGGATTCTCCAATTCCAAGTCATTCAGTGCTAAGAAAAACACAGAGATCAATTAGAAACAATGCAACTGTTACAGTGATCAAATCTACATCATCCTATAACAGTTACAACTCGACTAGATTCTCCAATTCCGAGTCATTCTAATATAGTGTAAACAAAGACGTGAAAGAAACTGACATTCATAAGGCAAGAAGTATCAGATGTTAATACACAACCAGAATAACCAGTGCTTCGTTAAAATTTTTAAAATCGGGAGCCTTGCTCAACCATCGATCTCTTTACAAAAATGGCGAAAATGCCTACATATACTCAAAAACCACAACAACATCAAAAAAAAGATGCTGCATTAAAGAATTGTGTCTGCATGGCTTCTGACAGCCTGCCCATGCAGACTTAGGATGATCATGCACCTATGACATACGCCATCAGATTTTGGATTGTCCTTCTACAGGTGAGTCGATGTGAATTAGTCCTTTGTCGGACCTTCCTTTTATGGCGGAGTTGATGTTCAACCACCAGCAATTGCCGCAATAACTACTTTTTGGGATCGGGGACGACCTCGGTCAACTCTGCCTTCTGGGACGTGGAGGTCTCCTAATGGTACTACCTGGATCAACCAAACGGTCTTTCTTTGGACGCTACTTTGCTGGACTACTGCGAGGGACCCCTATGGATGATGTGGACGAGGGTGTGACGGGGGTTAAAGGCGTGAACACTGTGGAGGTGATGGAGAAGAAACGGGAGCTGTGACATCAGTTGAGGAATGCCACACGGTTTGAATAAGATAGAGGAGGAAGGAGCATGGGGTGCGGGATTACAGGAGGAGGTGACTGGGAGTGAGAGGGACACATGGTAGGAGACGAGAGGACGACGAGCTGAGGCGGTGTCATGTGGATGGAGAGAGGGAAGTTGGACAGATGACAGGGGAAGAGGGAGGTGGTAGGTGGAGAACAAGTGGCAATGGGGAGGACGATACCAAAGGTGACATGACAGGCAAGGGACCCCACAATAATAACACACCATTCCAGAACCCCCCTCTTTCATTAAAGACAGGATGGCAAAGGGGGGCCGGAAAGGACTGAGCATCGTTGATCTAGGTGCTTCGATCCTGACCTTTGAAGAGTTGCATGTTTGATTCCAGACCCCCCCCAATTAAAGGAAGAAAGGAAAGGGGGGTCCGGAATGAAGCCTCAGCCGCTGATTTAGGCACCCAGATCCTGACCTTTTAAGAGTTGCACACTTGATTCTGGATCCCCCCCTCCGCTTAAAGGCCATATGGCGGGGTGCCTTCAGAATCCGCTCCTGACCATAGATTTGAGCGCATAGATCCTGGCCGCCTAGATCCATGGCCCCTTTAAGTCCAATGTGCTCAAGTTTCATCGATGGATGGACGGCTGAGATGAATTCGGTGCTTTCACTATGAAAATACCGAAAGGCCCCACCTGTGGCTCAGATTTTGCGCCGCGTGTCCTTCATATGAACGACCGAGATGGCTTTGTCATTAAAAGGGGGCTACCTCCATTCCCAAGCTTTCTTAACGTGACCTGGCACTAGGACCGTGGGCTCGACTTTGAAGGGCGCTTATCGACATTTCAGGGTTCGGGGTTTCGAGATGTAAAATGACGAGGATCTCTTACCCCTCGAATCCCCGAATTCCGACATGACATGATCGCGCACCACGTATCCTTTTGGATGGACGACCAAGATCCTTCATGAATGTATATAGACGCTACCTATCGCACTAATCCCGATGCAACTCCGCTAACCTCGATTTTCCGCCGACCGTCGATCTGCTTTTATAGATGAATCCGGGCCGTTGACAACGTAATTTTTCCCGCTCACTTGATTTTTAGCCTGAAATGGGGCTTTACGTGCTACGCTTAGGAGTTCTTCGTGCAACCTGCATACCTAGATGTTCTCAGGCCCAAGACAAGAAATGTTGCTAACACTGTGCATATAAATGATTGAATGAAGACAATAAAGAGAAGAAGAGTTGGTGGACGTAGCCCTAGGCTGGGGGTGAACCACGTATATGTTGTGTTATGGTTTCTTTGTGCATTATGGTTATTGTGTTTCCATATGATTTATGCTAGTGTAGTAATATATGTTTAGATGAATGTGATAAGCTTAGTGCCTAATGATGTGAATAAGATACTAGATCTGATCTGTTTCCTTATGCTAAGTGCTTAGATGTGTTATATCTGGTTGAATACTGCGTTGCTCTGTGATTAGGGCTTGGATATGCAATGTGAATAAGGGTTATATACTGATGAATTTTCATTGCTAATTTCTTTGTTAAGTGGTGTAATCAAAGATTTGTGTCCCAGCTAGGTTGTAGACACTTGAGTCCTGCAACCATCCCTACCTCTACCTCGGGCGAGACTTCATATGCTTCACAGGTGTTGCCAAAAGGGTTGGTAGTTAGGGTTTTTTTGGTGCTTTGTTGAAGTGTTGAAACCTATGTCTGCCCCTATGCCAACACCTTTCCTTTTTTCCCTCCTGGTTGCTAGTTACCATTCGAGTTGGTCGACGACTGCACAGAAAGTACATCCGCCAACTGATTGGGAGTGGAGGACACAGAAGAATATTTTCCTCCTACAGACTATATTAGAGACAACTCTTTCAACTAGATTTCCACCAAGTCTGTAGATTTAACATTTGCAGAGCCTATAATGCCATCGGCATGAGGCCCGAGAGTTTTCCTAGGGTCATAGTTTGACCTCGGTGCGTCGGGAAGAATTTTGTATAACATCCCAGACTGAGAGCATATATGAGATATAACTGTAAAACAGAGGTTGTAGCCTCATTATGAGTTGGTGCTCATAAGTATGATAATGTACAGAATGTAAATATTACTTATCATATAAAGAAGAAGAGGTGTTTACCCTTTATGGGTTTCCTCAAGCAATATTTGTCTCTGTATATTTCATATGTGTGAATGATGTTGAATTTTCTATTGCTTACTTCCCTACATTATTGTGATTGTCATTCAGTGCTCTGCAAAGAGTTTAAAATAAGCATAATTGTTTAAGCTTGGTAACAACTGATTCCCCCCCCTCTCAGTTGTGCAACAATGGGTATTAGAGCCAGATTCCTTTTATCTAAGGGTAGATCCTAGAGCTTAAACATGTCAAGCCATGAAGGAAATTCAACCAATAAGGCTCCTCTGTTCAATGGAACAAAATTTACCTTATGGAAAGTTAGAATGAGAACCTACATAATGGCTTTAGGTGCAGATGTCTGGGATGTGGTAGATACTAGTTATGTAAAGCCAGTTGTACTAGCTAATAAGGATGACAAGATAGAATTTAGCTTCAATGCTAAGGCTATGAATTCTATCTTGAGTGGGCTTGCAGAAGTAGAATTCATAAAAGTTATGCACCTAGGAACTGCCAAAGAAATGTGGGACAAACTCATTAGCAGTTATGAAGGTAATGAGAAGGTAAAGGATGCCAAGCTTCAAACCTATAGATTATAGTTTGAATAGCTGAAGATGAAAGAAGATGAAACTGTTGGAAAATACATTCTGAGAGTTGAAGAACTGGTAAATGCAATGAAAGCACTTGGTGAAAAAATTGAAGAACCTTTTTTAGTTAAGAAAATATTGAGATCTCTACCAGATAGGTTCAACCCAAAGGTCTCTGCTATAGAAGAACTTAATGATATAAAAACCTTGGAGTTTGATCAACTTCTAGGAACATTGACTGCATATGAAATGAGAATAGTTAAAGATAAACCCACCTCCAAAGAAGCATCATTTAAGGCAGACGAGAATGAGGATTCTGAGCCTGATGAAATTGAAGCAAAATTTATGAAGAGACTGAAGAAGGGATCAGGAAAATACAAAGGTAAACTATCTTTTAAATGTTTCAACTGTGGTAAGATAGGTCATTTTGCAAATAAATGTCCTCACAAAAGAAATGATCAGACATGTGATGATGAGGAGAAGCACAAACACAAAAATTTCTTTAAAGGGAAGAATTTTAAGAAGAAAAGTCTTTGTGTAAACAATGATGATGATCCTTCAGATGATGAAGACAATGAATCCTCTATTGAAGATAAACTAAATGACTTCATACTTATGGCCAAAGAGGACTATGATAATAAAATCACATAAAGTGAGGCTAATGAAGAAGAAGCTGTGGTTGATATGGAAGGAGAACTGGTCAGTGCACTGGAAGAGATTGACAGACTCAGAATTAAGAACAGAAAGCAAAAACAATTGCTGATACAGTTCGAGAAAGACAGTAAACATTCTGATGAAGACTTTGCCCTGCTAAAAGTGGAATTAGAAGAGGCAAAGAAAATCGAGGACGTTCTGAAACAACAGTTATCAGAAAAGAAGGCAAGATGTAAAACTCTAGAAGAAGAAGTAGTGAAAACTAGGAAAGAGTTGGAGAGGTTTCAAGCCTTGTATCATCAGAATCTGTTAAGTATCAAAGCCTCAGAAGGATTAGCCACCATTCTAAATCAGCAAAGGAATCCAAAGCTAAAAACTAGTTTGGGTTATGAAGAGGGATCAAGTAGTCCAAGAAACAAAGAACCTATCAAGTTTGTCAAATCCTCAAACATTGACAACAGTCACTTTGCAGAAACAAAGAAAGAAAATTAGCCACCAAGAAGGAATGAAAGAAAAAGCACCAGAACCGAATCTGTAGATCAGAGAAATTATCAGCATGAAAGAAATCGACCTCCTCAAAGAAGACAGACTTTTTCTAGGTACCAATGTTTTTTCTATGGATATTGTTTCTTTTGTTCTAAATTTGGTCATAAAGCTGCAAATTGTTCTTTAAAATTAAATTATGAGCAATCAAGACATTCAAGGTATAGATATCTGCCACAACAAAGAATGAGACAACCAAGTAACAAACCACCACAGACTGCAAATCACGTGATGGATGGGAAAAGGACACAGGTTAAGCATAACAATTTTTATGATCCTTTATTCGACGAACTAGAATGTTACATCTGTCATAACTATGGACATAAATCTGTTGACTGTCGCTAAAGGAACTATGAACCAGACTTGAATTCCCCTACTGAAAATGTCAAGGTTTGGAAGAAGAAAGAAAGTGATAAGTGTGGATTAGTGTTGTCATCTCAAAGACAAACGAACCCTTGGTATATAGACAGTGGATGCTCCAAACATATGACGGGAGACAAAGGTAAGTTTCTATCTCTAAGTGAAAGAAAATCAGGAAACATAACCTTTGGAAATGATGCTCCATGTAAAATAAAGGGTAAAGGGATGGTGAGTTTAAGTAATGGAAAAGGAAAAGTCCAAGATGTTCTGCTTGTAGATGGGCTGAAACATAATCTGCTCAGTGTAAGTCAAATGTGTGACAGAGGATGTGAAGTGATGTTCATATCCAAGGACTGCAACATAAAGTCTGTAAACTCAGGACAAGTGGTGGCCAAAGGAATAAGGATAGAAAATAATGTATATGTGTTGAAAGAAGATAGAGAAGAGTGTCATCTAACCAAACATGATGAAATCTGGTTATGGCATAGGAGACTTGGACATCTAAACTTTGACCACTTAATCAAGTTCAAAAATCTTGAGGCAGTAAAAGATCTTCCAAGAATATCAAATCCCCAAGATTCTATGTGTAAACCCTGCCAAGTAGGAAAGCTAACCAGGACACAGTTTAAGTCCAAGAGCTCTACTTCAACAGAAAAACCACTCCAACTAGTTCATATGGTATGTGGACCATCAAGACATGAAGGCACAGGGAAAGAAAACTACTTCATGCTGATTATTGATGATTACTACATAATTACTTGGGTTGCCTTTCTCAAGGAAAAAGCTGAAGCATTTGAGAAATTTAAAAAATTTAAGGCTTTAACTGAGAATCAAATAGGCAAGAGGTTAAAGGAAGTAAGATAAGACAGAGGAGGAGAATTTATTTCAAGTGATTTCAAGGAATTCTGTGATAAGCATGGGATCAAGAGAGAATACACAATCCGAAAAACTCTACAACAAAATGGAGTTGTTGAGAGGAAAAACAGAATAGTGCAGCAAATGGCCAGGTCAATGATGAATGAGAAGAACATTGTTCAAACCTACTGGGTAGAAGAAATACACATAGCAGTCCATGTTCTTAACAAATCCCACCTCAGACCACAAAGTGACATGACTCCTTATGAACTGTGGTATGGGAGACATGTTTCAATCAAACACTTCAAAGTCTTTGGGAGTAAATGTTACGTAAAGAATAATGATGAGAACCTTGGCAAGTATGATGACAGGGATGATGAAGGTATCTTCTTAGGGTATGCTACAAACAGTAAAGGATATAGATGCTATAATAAGAGGCTGCATAAAATGGTGGACCGTATTGACGTAAAAGTTGATGAAGGAATCCCAGCAAGAGAGGTGTACAATAATGAGTCTTCTACAGAGGACACAACTGAAGATGAAGATGAACAAGTCCAAGAATCAGAAAATGAAGACTTTGAATTAGATGAAGACATAGATACTCAGAAAGACTCAAATCAATAGACAAATTCAAATTCCTCCTCCAGAATCACTTAAAAGAATCATCCTGCAAGTCAGATAATTGGTGAAAAATACAAAGGTGTACAAACCAGGAGAAAGATAATAAAAAACACTGAACAATCACATATAGCTTTCATATCCTTGATGGAACCCAAGAATAATAATGAAGCTAACAAAGATGACCATTGGGTTAAAGCAATGAATGATGAACTTGATCATATTGAGAAAAACAATATGTGGGAGATGGTTCATAGACCCGAAGGTAAAAATATCATTGGTTCCGAATGGATCTTTAAGAATAAGTTGAATGAGCAAGGACAAGTTGTCAGGAACAAAGAAATATTGGTATATAAAGGCTATGCTCAAATAGAAGGACTGGATTTTGATGAAACATTTTCTCCCGTAGCAATATTAGAAGCTATTAGAATATTTCTTGCCTATTCTTGTCATAAAAGGTTTAAAGTTTATCAAATGGATGTCAAGTCATCTTTTCTAAATGGAGATTTAAATGAAGAAGTCTATATGGAACAACTAGAGGGTTTCGAATTGTCTGATAACCCTGACTTAGTATGCAAGCTGAAGAAAGCTTTATATGGGTTAAAACAAGCCCCTCGTGCCTGGTATCACAGACTGGATACGTATCTCAAAGACAAAGGGTTCAAGAGAGGAACAATTGACAACAATCCAAAATAAAGGATAATGATTTCCTCATCGTGTTGGTCTATGTAGATGACATCATCTTCGGATGTAATAAGAATTCATTAGTACAATGGTTTTCTTTTGCCATGAAGTCTGAGTTTGAAATGTCTATGATAGGTGAACTGCCATTTTTTCTTGGTCTGCAAATTACTCAGAGGTCTAAAGGGATGTTCATTTCTCAAGAAAAATATCTAAGAGAAATGTTGAAAAGGTTTCAAATGGAATATTCTAAACCTGTAGGCACACCTATGGTTACTGGATGCAAATTAAGCAAGGATGATGACTCCCTTGATGTTGATCAAAGTTCATATAGGTCAATGATAGGCAGCCTATTGTACATCACATCATCTCGCCCAGACATAATGCATGTTGTTGGAATGGTAGGAAGATATTAGTCTGCACCTAAACAGAGTCATTTGCTAGCTGTCAAAAGGATATTCAAATATTTGAAAGAAACAATGAACTATGGCCTATAGTGTCCTAAGAATCATAATTTTCAATTATCAGTCTACTCAGATGTTGATTGGGCTAACTGCATGGATGAAAGGAAAAGCACGAGTGGAGGTGCATTCTTCTTAGGAGGTTCTCTAGTAGCATGGTTGAGTAAAAAGAAAGGTTCCATTTCTTTATCAACTACAGAGGTAGAGTACATTGCTACTGCTACCTGTTGCACTCAGGTATTATGGATGATTCAGACACTTGCATACTTGGAGGTAAAATACATTGCATCGATCCCAATTCATTGTGATAACACTAGTTACATCAGTGTGTCTAAGAATCCTGTATTCCACTCCAAGACCAAGCATATTCCCATAAAATACCATTTTCTAAGAGAGCAGGTCATCAATCAGATTGTTCAGGTCCATTACATTCCAACCATAGAACAAATTGCAGACATATTTACTAAACCCCTAGCCAAGACACCATTTGAATATCTCCGACAGAAGCTGGGTGTCATCCCGTCTCACAGCTAAGAGAGTCCATCCTGTTAGGGGGAGGTTGTATTGATTGAATATCTGATACCTTCGAAAAATACTGCAACAACTTAGGGGGAGAGTGTTTTCTTTGACATTGATGTCAAAGGGGGAGAAAAGAATAGGTTTGGGTGCCTTTGTTGCCATCAATGCCAAAGGGGGAGATTGTTGGCATGTTTTACAGACAGCATATGCTTGTCATTGATGGAAAGTATAGCAGTGATGATGGCTTGAGTATAGGCATAATGTGCCAGGCAGGCACCAAAAGTATTTTGGGAAGACACAACACAATCTCGTGAAGACCAGAAGAGATAGTGTAGAGGTGCATGCAGAGTGCAGAGTATGTGTGTTTGTCGTTGATGGCAAAGATCACGACCAATAGCACAATGATGATCGCATGGCAAGATCAGAAGATAAATTCCATTTCAGGTATCAGAAACAAAGACTCAATTTTGGAGTTCCAGATACCGGGAGTTGGAGGAGTCAAGAGTCAAGACTCTTCATCACAGGAGTCTCGAAGTGCCAAAATGAAAAAAGATGAAAATCCCGAAATAGGCACATCAACCGGAGTTTCAGATACTGGGAGTTGGAGGATTCAAGAGTCGAGACTCTTCATCACAGGAGTCTCGAAGTGCCAAAATGCGAAAAGCCAAAAATCTTGAAACAGGCACATCAACTGGAGTTTCAGATACCGGGAGTTGGAGGAGTCAAGAGTCGAGACTCTTCATCACAGGAGTCTCGAAGTGCCGAAATGTGAAATGCCAAAAATATCGAAACAGGCACATCGACTGGAGTTTTGGATACCGAGAGTTGGAGGAGTCAAGAGACGAGACTTGTCATCACAGGAGTCCCGAAGTGCTGAAATGCGAAATTGCGAAAGCGCTATATGGATAAGCGCTTGGTCACCACCGGTGGTCACATCGTCGAAGAGTTGTAGAGAAGAGCTCGAAGAGACAAGCTCCATTTCAGAGGTTGGGACATGGAGAGTCAAGACGACTCATCATAGAATCCCCGAAACGCGAAATGCAAAATACATGTTCAGAATTGGCCCCTGGCCATAACCTAAGGTCACATCGACGAAGGCTGAAGGGAGGAGGTAGCACAAAGCTAATCTCCATTTCAGATATTGCGACTTGGAGAGATGAGATGCCTCACCACAAGAATGTCGAAATGTCAAATTGCGAAATGGTGAAATAAGCGTGAGACCCATCATTTATGATCCAACGATGCAGGTTATTCGGGAATATGATCGAAGGGCTACTATTTCCATTCACAGTCAATCGATCAGTGGCGATTTAGTTGTTGATGCAGTTTTTGGAGGTTCACAGTGTAACTACTAGAAGCAACTGATTGTTTCTGCCAGAGGACTGGAAGAGACTTCAGGGTGATCGCCAGAGAAGATGAAGAGTCTCAAGGCATCTTCCAATGGAATGAAGACTATTCAGGAGGCGATTGACAGATGGAAGAGCGTTGAATCCTGTAACTACAACAAAGAGGATGAGATCAATTGTGACAAAGAAGACGAAGAGTCTCGACTGCTAGAAAAGCTAAGGAATCTCAGCATAACACCCAGTGATGATGGAAACATGGATTCAACAGCCAGAGAAGCTGAAGAGTTGAAATGATGATTAGGAAGAGCACTCGACATGAAGAGCATGCAGAAGCATTGCACATATTGTATGCACAAGGTGCACAGAGACTATAAGAATGCAAAACAAAGAATATATGGAGGCTGTTGTAGAGAGGAATCACACACGGGGAAATGACATGCTATCGGTAGGAGCTGAAATACATAGAAGAGGCATAGTTTAGAGAATGAAAATAAGACGCAGAGCATAAACCGCAGTAGAAGCAAAGAACAAAGATGCATAGATGAGACAGTAAAAGAAGGCTGAGGTGCACTTGTCGAGAAGAGCAGAAGATCAGAAAGCGCAAGAAGATGCAGACAGAGAGACACTAATACAGGAGAGCAGAGTAGTGTAGCAGAACAATGATGAGACTAGTAAGCCATTGATGAACATTATATCACTGTAATAAGTTTTAGTAGCAAAGATTTATATTTCAAGGTGGAAGGGAGGTGCTAGGGAGGACTGTTGTCCTCAGAGGTTCAACTGGGTGCTTGAACACAGGAAGTTGTAGCTTCCATTTGGTTGCAGCCAGAGATATAAGGGTGTCAGGGTGGTGCAAGGGAGAACTGTTGTTCTCTGTTATACAAGTTGGTGCCTGTGTGACTGGAAGTTGGTGCTTCCATCCAGTTGGTGCTAGAACATTTAGGGAGTTGTTGCTTCCTTCTAGTGGGTGCTAGAGAAACCAGGGAGTTGGTGCTTCCTTCTAGTGGGTGCTAGAGAAACCAGGGAGTTGGTGCTTCCTTCTAGTAGGTGCTAGAGAAAATAGAGAATTGGTGCTCTCAACAAGTTGTAGCCTTATTATGATTTGGTTCTCATAAGTATGATAATGTATAGAATGTAAAGATTACTTATCATATAAAGAAGAAGAGGTTTTTACCCTTTATGGGTTTCCTCAGGAAATATCT
>CBVK0101731106.1:0-16167 GCA_900067695.1 Picea abies | reverse complement strand
AACCTATTCCAAGGCCCTAGTCCAAAGCTAGTGAGTGCACCCTATAAACAAAAAAGTCTACTTGATTTTATTAAGCGTTTCTTTTAATGGTATTTTTTAAATCTCAAGGTGTGGAAGTGAAAATGATGGTGTGCAAAACAAACTCAAAGCAAAATGAACAAAAATGCTTTGAAAACAAACTTTTTCTAAAATGTAAAACCAACAACTTTTCAATGAAAAGACTTCTTTTCTTTTTCAGATTTACTAAGATTTTATGCAGAAAATGGAGAGAACTTTCACTCAGATCTGAGAGCTACTGGTACTAAACAAGCACTGCAAAAACTTATGCAAAAGACTTCTTTCCAAGCTACTGACGCAACAATTAAAACTTCAAATCAAGAAGAAAACGAAAGAAAAATTCCTCTCTTTTATTTTATTTTATTTTATTGCGAAATCACGCAACAAGGAAAAATGATGACAAGATCAAAACCAAGAGAAATAAAAGAAAACTCTGGCTTAAAGTGCAGATCACAAATAGAATCAGAGCATGAAATGCAAAAGCAATCAAGAAAACACTAATTCCAACACTTGCCTAAAAACCATACCAAAAAAAAAATATTTTTTCTCTTTTGCCCTTTTCTATCAAAAAATCAAATAACAAGCACAAGCTAAGGAAGAAATGCCCTAACCTGCTGACTGTGCAACCTTAGACTCTAAACCTCTGAGAGGAGCTCTTCTCACCACAGGAGGGGATGACTGCCCCACCCAAGCTGAAAAACTGCCTAACAGACCTGCGACTTTCACCAAGACAGCACGCGTGTACCCGCGTGCTGTTCCACTACAACGCGCGGGTATCCGCGGGCTAAGCCTAAGCAGGCCGCGGGTATGTCCAAATACTGAGAAAAAATTATACACAGACAGTCTAGTCCTGAAAAATGCTTCTGGTACTGACAACCAGAGTCTCTGACCGGCTGAGATGCTATCACTTTAACAGAAAAAATATTTTTTCAAAAAAGAAAAACCAATGTGAAGAAACACACAACAAGAAAGAATGAAACACAAGACTATAAACCAATTCAGACCCAGACAGGATCTAGAAAGCCCCTTGAGGAGATAAACTTCTGACAGGGGAAGAGGGGACTGCCTCTTAAACTTCCTGGTCACTACACGCTACTGAAACCACTACAGGACACGGATATCCGCGTGCTGTAGAAGGTTAGGGCGTGGGTCACCCGTGGGCAGGGCTTCTACAGGCCGCGGGTACCTTTGTGTGTCCCGAAAAGAAATGTCGAGCGTCAGTCAAGGAAAACTGGTATTGATCACCAGGTTCCCTGCCAGCTTTCGGCTTAACAGAAAACAAAAATAGCAAAGAAACAGAAACTTAATTCTTTGAACTACCAAGAAAAATCTTTAACCAAGTCCAGAAACCCTAAGAGTAAGACGCTCCCCAGTGGATTCGCCAATTCTGTTGTGGGGTTTTCCTACCCTACAGACTAATAAGCTAGGGTTCTAAGCTTATACGCAGATCATGACCCTTAAGATTTAACTTTTAACCTCCTACCCAAAACCTCAACCCCTTTTCTCGGACAAACACGGGAAGAATGAACTAACCTCTTTATCGACGGTTGAAGTAGATCCTCTGTTGAGTTGTTATCTCCTTGCTGCTGCTGATCCTTCCACAAATCTTCCTGCAATCAAGACAAAACTATGCATGCATGCTACTGATCTACTAGGGGGTTAGAGATAAAACATAAATCAAATAACATAGATGAGACTCATGTATTCGGGACGGGAAAAGTATCTTTTTCATTAATCTCAATATGAACCAACTTACAATGATTTCTGAGATCGTCCACCATTCCTCGATCCTGATCCTGGGCTCCTCCTCTTCTTTCTGTCCTCCAACTGCTGCTGCTTGAGTTTCTCCTAAAGCTTGAGGCAAGGCTAAAGGGTTGGGACAAAACTGACTTGGCAATTTGGCAGAGTTTCTTTGCTATGATTTTTCCTCTTTTGAATAGTACCCCTACCCCTCCTTTTATAGGCTAGAAGGATCTAGGGTTTTAGGCGAACTCTCGGCCATGCATGGCGAAGAGTTCTAATTAACTGACAAAAAGCCTCGTGTCCCAGCGGAAACTTTCCTGATTTTTTTCTTTGTTAGGTACCCGCGAGCTGTAATGGGTTAGCCCGCAGATACCCGCGTGCAGTAGAAGGTCAGCAAGAGGTCCCCTGCGTCCAGTGAGAGGTTAGGGCGTGGATTTCTTATTTTAAGTGGTTTTTTGAGGATTTGTTCAGCATGACTTTGGCTAGGAAGAGGCATGAGTTGGCCTGATGCCAGGTAAACCTGTGTGGTGTATTTTAGGGTTATAACAGCACCGTCGAGCGAAAGGGATGAAGGAGGTATATGACCCCCTCCATAAGGAAAAGATTTATAGGGAAATGAAGTGTCCCCCATAGATCCTTACAGAGGAGTGTTGGAGCTCCCTGCCCCGAGACCTAAAGTTTGTAGAGTGGAGTAGGAAATTACAGTGCTCATACTGAAGCCAAGCATCCCGTATGAGAACGGAGGGTCTGTCGCACTCTGGGTGAAAGGAGAAATGATCGCCACCATAGATGAAATCAGACCATTTCCTGAGGTAGAGGCAGTCGAGACCATAGTTTCTTGGACTAACGATGGTTGGTTATGAGGCAAAACACCCCCTGTAGTGATAATTGTAGAGGAAATATGAGTATTCCTTGAAGAAGTAGTAACATTTGTTTCCATCGCTGCTTGTGACACTACTTTATGCTCATAATGTTGAACCTGTACGATGATGGGCATCGATAGATCAATGATTGGAGGGTTATACACACCAATATCTTCCACTCTGAGGTCACAAATGATTGGTTCCTCCGGCATAAAATTTTCTCCTCTTGGAGATGATTCAGGCACAGTTTACTGTAACCCGGTCACCTCAAAAGACCCTTGTTGGTCTAGTTGTTTCCTTAGTGGTGGCGGGGGTGGCTTGAGATCAACAGTAGGTAGGCCCAAAATCCTTCATGACTGGTGAAGCTCTTGATCCTCCACTGTGTGAGAAGATCAATGACACACTAGGTATTTCTATAATCATTTAAAAACTAGCACACACTAGAAAATGTTCCTATGATATAAGACAAGCAGATCACTAGCTAGTTGGAAGAATAGTTACAACAAACAACACTAGAGAAACTTACTGGTGCAAGTTCTACCTGAATAGGGAAGAACCCTTCAGGTATAATATGAAAAGGGTGGCCGGATGTCTTCCCTAGGTACCGTGGTATACCCCCACAGTCACCTGTGTAAGTCACTAAGATAAAGGAAACTAGGTTGCCAGCGCACGAACAGTCATCGGGAAGGTATAGTCGACAGTCAGGTGGACCGCAATAAGCAAGGTATCAATCCCAAAAAAAATCAAGGGTATCAAAATCAAGTGTTTTGGAAGACGACTGAGGACCTCGAATGGATTCGATACCTACGAAGCTCCATGGAAAATGCGATCAACAGAATCCCAAGATAAGCCCTCTATATGTGTTCCCCACTATGCTTGGTCTAGCTTTGGAGGGGTTATCTTCGCTACCTTTCCACACGCGACCTCATGTTTAGCCCCTGTGTTAGAGGGGGGTCCTGGATAAATTTCATGGTTACTGGACTTTCAAGCACTCCCTAGCACAGACTCTTATGTTTTTTTTTTGTAGCCCTAAAGAATTTCCTCTCCAATCCTAAATCAAGGCTCTAGCCTAGACTAAATTGATGGACCCTTCAAACACAAAGTCTAATAACTTTTAATTAAGTGTTAATTTTAGTGGTTTTCTTAATTCAAAAGGAATAGAAGTGAAACCAATGATTTTGTTTAAGAGATGAAAGAGAAGAGCATAATATGAAACTGGAAACAAAACTACTTCTTCTTCACAAAATATTTTCTAATTTAAACTCTTTCACCAAACTTTTCGTAACTACTTTTCTCAGATCTTTGAAAAGAAAAACTTAAAACAAGATTTCACTCAACTATGAGCTACTTAATGTCCTAAGAATTCAAGTAAATAACTTAAGAAAACTTTGTTTTTCCTTCGTAAATGAAACAACTAACGTAAACTACTTTACCAAACAAAGAAATGAAATAATTTTTTTTATTGTTTTATGCTTCAAAACAAGAAATTTGAAAATGAATTCTTTTCTTTTCTTCTAAAGAAAAAAAAGGGAAAAATAACGACAAGACAGGAGCAAGAAATGAATTCAGGCCCAAACAAAAATCAGAAGGAGTCACTGATAATACCAAAGGCAGATCAGAACATACTCACAAACTTGTCTAAAAACCCTATTAAAGAAAACAAAAGAAATCTTTTGATGAAAAGAAATTTATGCTGAAGTCAAACATAAGTGATAGACTACTTTAATAGAGACTAGGACTATATAAAGAAAACCCATGAGAAGTGTGACTTCTGATAGGGAAGAGGATGATTGCCTCTCTTTCTTTTTTGTAATTCTCAACAAGAACGCTAATGACACTTCAATAGCCAGAGTATGTATGCGGTCTATCCAAGGGAAGGGCACATATGCATGCAAGCAGGCCCACTTCAGGCCATGTACACCTCTACAACTCCTCAAACAACTAAAAACCAATAGTCCAGCACAGGCAGGGAGTACCGGTATGGAAGACCAGAATCCCTTAAAGACACAGAAGCTTACATAAACTCAGAAAACAGTGAATAAACTAATTCAAAGAACCCAAAAAGAATATCCCCAAAGACCCTAGAGGCATCCCCAGTACAGTCACCAATTCTTCTATAGTGGGAAAACCCCTCTATGGACTACTTCAGGGTTCTAAAATGTAGGCAGAGCTAACCGTCTAAAGTCTCCTACTTTTTATCAACTATCTTGACATTACTCCGCAATCATACATAAAAGACAAGGTATAGGGATCTGGTAGGCATACCTTAAACTCTATGTCCAGTGTCGATCCCTTTGTTCCAAGTTGTTTCCTGACTGCAAGACTCCTCCCAGGGCTGACCTGCATTCATCAAAAGACAAACAAGAAACTACAAGCATGCAATCTACATATAGATTAGTGGGTTGGAAATCATAAACAAGAAATGTAAACAAATCATATAAGTTTAAGACGTCATTTGGCGGGACAGAAAAAGTACTTATTTACATTAATCTCACAAAAGTCTCTTACAATATGAGACCAACACTGCTCCTCGAACTTGGTCCTGGGCTCCTCTTCACAATGCACCAACTGCTTCCACATTTCCTTCTCCTCTTCAGTTCTCTCTAGGGGAATGGCAAGGGCTTGCAATGGAGAAAAATGGAATTCTGGCTCAAACTCACAATGTGATTGCTGAATATTAGGGCAAAGGGGGAATATAGAAATGGGTATATTTTCTATTCTCTCATGATTCCCTTTGACATGGGACCCCAACCCCTTATTTTATAGGCCAAAATAGATAGTAACAGTTGTGGTGACTAGCTATGGGCAGTCAAATGGTTAAGTAATGGCCCATAAACCAATATCCTATGCAATTTTTATTTTTTGCGATATTCTGTGAGTGTATGAGGGTTGTAGTGGGTCAGCAGGCATGCATACATGGGCATTAGTGGTGCAGGGTGCGTACACCTTCAAAACAATGATTTTTAGAAGAGCTTGTTTAGTGATGGCTTGGAAAACATAGAAAGTTAGATGGCCTAATGCCAGGTATGCATGTTTGGTGCAATTTAAGGTTATAACAATAATGAATTTGAAATACCATTACTTGGAGAAATATCCTTCTTTCTGTGACTTCAGATACATCAAAGAAACCAAGGAATTTTTCTTTCTCAAACCAAGTATATTAGAGAAATGCTAAAGAGGTTTGAAATGGAAGATTGCAAACCAGTTATCACTCCCATGCAAACCAGTTGCAATTTAAGCAAATATGATGATTCAAAGTCTATAGATCAGAGGCAATATAGGTCAATGATTGGTAGCCTACTATATGTGACAACATCCAGACCATATGTAATGCAGGCAGTTGGATAGGTGGCACGATTTCAACTAGAACCAAAGGAATCACATGTATTATAAGTGAAGAGAATTATTAAGATATCTCAAAGGAACATAAGAGTTTGGATTATGGTATCCAAAATGAAAGGATCTATCACTGATTACCTACAAATATGTAGATTGGGAAGGTTGTATTGATGATCGATGAAGTACTAGTGGAGCAGTGTTCTACTTGGGTGAGTGTTTAGTATCATGGCTAAGCAAGAAATAATCATCAGTATCTTTATCTATAGCCAAGGAAAAGTATATTGCAGTAGAAACATGTTGTACACAAGTTCTTTGGATGAGACAAAATCTGACAAATATACAGGTTGATTATGATGAGCCCATTCCAATCTATTGTGATAATACAAGCACCATCAATATCTCAAAGAACATAGTGATGCACTCCAAGACAAAGAACATTCCAATCAAGTATCACTTTCTACGGGAACAGGTTGCATAAAATAACTTTAGAGTTGAATATGTGGTCACAAAAGAACAAGTGGCAGACATCTTTACAAAACCACTTCCATAGGAATCCTTTGAGTATCTTCTTTGGAGACTCAGAGTTATTTCTACTCCAAAATGAATGATTTTCAATGCTTATCTTATATGTCTTACATGTACACTAGGAAGCACCATAAAGAGGACAATTCAGTTAGGGGGAGCATCCCCGGATGGAAAAATACCTTTTCCATTGATGACAAAGGGGTAGAGATTTATTAGATACAGAGGACAAAGGCATGTTTCTAGGGGAAACATGAGTGATATAACTTCAGTATTGCATGAAATTATTTCAATATTGCATCAGAGTGTTTCCATCCATTCCAAAGGGGGATATTGTTGATTAAGGTTGGTTGTCATTGATCTCAACCCTTGAAGAAAGTTGGAGAACCCAGGTTTGGGTAATGGACCCAAGTTTGTTTGATGGATAACAGTATGATTTTTTATATATTTTTAGGTAATACTATTCTATATGGATAGTACATGTCATTCTATTTCCCGTGGTATGTGGAACATCACATAACTCTTCAAGGTTAGAGATTTATAGCCATGTGAAGTTGGAGAACCCTCATGAGTCATCTAGAAGCCCCAAAAGGTCAAAGTAGTCAAAGTGGTTTAAGAAATTTTTAGAAGGTAAATAATAAAGTGAAGTGATGAGTGTACTATAATTCAAAGTAAATTCAAAAGAAATTATTTAAATAATAAATTTAATGGAGAAATTACTAAGTTGACAAGTGGTTAGAAGTGGGTTAGCCCTAAAATAGGGAAAGTTGTTTAAGATGGTTAGAAGGTAACCCCTTGAGGTAAAGTGAAGTGATGAGTTTACTATAAGACAAAGTGGATACAAAATAAAGTTGGTTAACCCTAAAATAAGGAAAGTGGGTTAAGATGGTTAAAAGGTAACCCCTTAAGGAAGCTACATGAAAGTATAAGTAAGAAGTTAGTCTCTCTCATTTTAAATCAAACTTGAGAATATTGAATATTTACAAGTGACTGAGGTAACCAAAGGATATCTAAGTCCAATTTCAGAGAGAAGGTGAAGTAAATAAGGCCAAAATTCAAGGGAGGATAAATTCTTTTGAAGATGATTTCTAAGGTATGTTATTGGCAGTTCATCTCACCGTTTTCGCAATATATTTTTGTATAGAATGATTCAGACTGTGAAATTGATAGGACATTAAGAAAACATATTCAAGTAGATGTAGTACAAATTTTATCTTGTGGGTCATTGTAGTTTGGGAGTTACACTCTGTGGAAAATAGGGATTGTGGCTAGTCCCGAAACTAGTCTAAAACAAGTGTTTCAATAAAAATGTCATAACTTCTTCATAAAAGATCCAAATTAAGTAATACAAAAATTTTGGTTAGAGTACAGACCATAGTATTCTTTGTAAATTTTTTATATCCATACAACAAATATTCAGTGCGGGGCAAGCTCTACAAGTTCACTCTCTAGAATAAGCCAGAATTCAACAAGGTATGCCATTTTTTCTATAACACCTTTTCTGAGAGGTTCCAAGTTGTGACACCTGGAGGAATTGCATAAAACACATTGAAGAACATTGTGTACTATTTTTAGATCTTTATTCATTACATTTACATATTTATTATTTTTTCAAGTTAGGGTTGTTGACTAATCCAAAACTAGTCGTGTGAGACTAAAGAAAAGTTTGATGAAAATGCAAGTCTCTTGTTGTTAAAGTTAAGGAACGTTTACAAGTATGTGATCATATACACCAGGTCTATTATAAAGTTACAAATCATATTTGGATGATGCAATTGATGTGATATTTTGGTTGAGGTACATGTTGGGTACATAGTTGATGAGTTGGCACATACATGAGGTGTATAGTTGATGATGTTGGTACATCTTGATGAGTCACAGTTGATGAGTAGTTGATACATGATTGGTACATAATTGTTACATGGTTGGATGCACTTTTTTATGGTACAGGTTGATTATAGGTTGTTTGGTACAGGTTGTTGCATGGTTGATGCACTTGTTTATGGTACAGGTTGATTACAGGTTGAGGTACAGGTTGATGCATGGTTCAGGTTTATTGGTACATGTTTTTTTGTGCAGATTTATTGGTACAAGTTTACAACGGTATATCTCAAAGAGATAGTGTGACAGTGGTTCCATCATTCTACTTATACATCAGGGTGGTTGGACAAGGCAAGGACAGGTGGTTGTAGCCACCTTCCAGTTGTAGCCGAAGAACTTAGGGGGTTGTATCCTCCTTCTAGTTGTAGCCATAGAATTGGGGAGTTGGAGCTTCCCTTAGGTTGTATCATGAGAAACTAGGGGGTTGGAGCCTCCTTCCAGTTGTAGCTAGAAAACAAAGGAATTTGGTGCTTCTAATGAAAGTAATTTTTCAAGACATATAAGAAAAAGCATTCTATGGTTTTCTCCCATTTTGGGTTTCCACGTAAAACACTAGTGTATTGTGTATGTGTATGATTGTTCATTTGTTCATTTCTTATTTACTCTTTAGTTATTGGATGATAATGCTACATTGATATAACACTTGGATTATATGGTTAAAAAGGTTTAAATTTCTCTATTACTGATTCACCCCACCCTTTCAGTATTCCAACACTTTTGGGTGATGCATTTCCCTCACAATGGAAGAATTTTCACTATCGACTAGTTGGCATCTGACAATCACCATCCTAATTAAGCGTTAGTTCAATATGTACTTTTATATGTTCCTAGTATCCATGTAGACTCTACTCCACCACAATTAAATGATTTGGCATCGTATCCTCGATGTTCAACTGCTCATGAGAAGGAACTTGTTCACTCATGTTTTCCTTCTCAATACTCGGTATTATCAATTGATCCATTGGTTTATCCAATGGGGGAATGGGAGACCTTTCTTCCCCCTCTTGGTCCAAGTGATATTGAGTTTCCTTTCAAGTATGATCTCATTGTTTGTAGATCCTCAAGTCCTTGTGCTTTTGATTCTTCGTTGATAGACTCTGCCAGTCCTGGACATAAAATCCATCATCATATGAAATATGGTCAATTTGCTTTTCCCTTCGGGACTTTCGACCCTCCTCATTCGCATGATTTCTCGGATATTGAATTTCCTTCAGATGAGGCTATCCTTGAAGCCATGTCTAGTATTTCTATTCCATGGGAATAATTACACCATGGTTTTTGTTTTCTTCCCTTTTGGGAGACTTTCCAGGTTGACTATCGAAGAGAGTCTTGGTTAGATCCTAGTAGTGGGCTCTAGCTGAACCACTACCATGCATGAGAAATAAAGTTGCATGGTGACTTGTACCATATTGTACAGTCCAAGTTTGTTGTTTTCAAGTTTTGTATTCAGTAGAACCTCTTATTTTTTGAATTTTCTATCTATATTGGATTTATTAACTTTTGGAGGAGTGTTATTGGCCTTATATGCAAGATCTTGGGGACATTTTTCTTTGAAATTTATTCATAATATCGATCCATTCTGATAGGTATTGAACTCGAAACTGACATATAGGTTATATTTCTCCCTACTTGCATTTCTTCATTATCCATTTCTTGGTTCATTTGTCCTTAGGGTCGACCCCAATGAATTGTGATACTTACCTTCCTTGATAATAAGTGTGTCGTACTTTATGTGGTAGAGCCTTCCTTCCATGGGAATACTAGTTAGAACCTTGTTTTCCATTTGGTTCCCATGTCAAATTACTTCATAGGCATGAGAGTCTCATTTAGTCCCGCCATGACTTTGTGTTGAAGCCTCATTATTCTTCTTCATCTTTTTTTTGGCTTATTCCCACATGACTCCCTAAAGAGCATGGTTTGTTGTTTTTCAAGCTTGCTTAAACTTTGAAAGAAACATCCAATGAGTATTTATTTATTCGTTTCAATGTCATCCAGATTACTTGAGAAAACAAGGCCTTATGGACTCTTCTTCAATCCCTTTTCAAACTCTCTAAAAATGAAAATATTGTCGAGCAATCTTGTTTCCCTTCTCACTCGCCAAACTCAAATTTGAAGGGACATTTGTTCAGTAGTAGTTTACCCCATTTTTGGTACGAATGAATAATTTTACGAATAAAGGTATACTCTAGGAGCTTCAGTTAGCTATGAGAGTATTGTTAGGAGTATGTTTAACCCTTTTTTGGGCCCAAGGACTAAAGTTTTGAAAAAGAGACATTCTCCTTGGTTTTGGTTTATCTCTTTTTCAGGCCATGGATATTACTTATGAAAAAGGAACTCTATCGAAGTTCATAGTTAATCTCCTTTTAGACTCCCTAAATATGAAAAAAATTTCAAGTGACCTTGTTCCTTTCACACTTGTTAATTGGTCCATAAAGAACATCTATTTGGAAAAAGTTTATATATTTTTCCAGCCAATAGATTACCTAGGAAAAATGTACACCTCAAGAAACTTGTTTCACCAGGAGAGTTATCCTAAGTTATATTTTATACTTTTTCAGGCTAAGGAGACTAAACTTAGAAAAAGTTTGTGAGTCCATAGTTAATATCTTTTCAGACTCCTTAAAATTGAAAAGATCGTCGAGTGATATTGTCTCAATCACACTTGTTAAAATGGTTTTGAAGAGACGTCCTTTCAGTATAAGTTTAACCATTTTTTAAACCAATTGGACTAATTATGAAAAGAGAACTCCCTAGACTCTTCTTTTAACATTTTTTCAAACTCTCTTAACGTGAAAAAAACCACCGATCTTACCTTCTCTGGGATTATAAAACTTCACATGGAGGGAGTATTGTTGTGTCATTATTAATTGCATTACATGTCTCATCATTGCATCTTTGAACTAATTATAGATCCATGGTGCTATCAACTGAACCTTAAAATCATTCCTTAAATGCAAGCCTTGCATCACTTTTTACCCTTGTGATCTAAAACCTTGACCCATGGAGGAATTTTCCTAAGTGTCCTTATCCTACACATGTCTCCTTTCCCTTAGCATCAGTATGTTCCATGCACTTGGAACCAATTTTCTTTCTTGAGACACTCATTCCTCCTTTGTAACATAAAAGTATTTTATTCTTTTTCAAGCTCGTTAAAACTTTGAAAAAGACAAAAAAATCAAATATTCCAAAAAGATGGGATGAGATATACATTATATTTTTTGGAAACAAGATATTCGTCATTGGACAAAGCACATCCTTCCATTTTTTTTCCAATAATTTGGATCCAGTATTACCTTAGGAAAATTTTCTCGCTACACAGTGTTGTGTCCTCCTCTATTTGGTTACTCTTCCAAACATATGGAGAGTTTATGGTGCCTCCTGTATCAAAAAATTATGTTAATATTATGTTTCCTGAGTCTCATCATTCTGTCGTTCTTTCAACCAAGGGAATTTTTATTCAACCTAAGTCGACCATTCTGTAGTTTGTCTCTTGAATTTAATGAGTTAGCCATCCCAAGAGTCTATTCAAGTTTGGATTCAAAATCAATGAGTTTATATGCCTGATGATCAATATCCTCCAGTCTTTCCCCGACGACATGTCAAAGACCTCAGGGTAGTGATTATTACACTCCTATTGTACTCCTACTTGATTTTTGAGGATCTTGAAGTTGTTTCTCGATTTATTAAGCTCCCCATCTCCAACCACATGCATTGATGCTTCTTGAATATGCATATTATATTATACTTGTATCTCTTCAAATTATTTTTAGATGTAGATCCATTGTGTATTTCTTGTGGATACACTTTATATAGAAATTTATTTGACATGGATCTGCAGTGTACTTGATTTTCAACCATGATTAGTTCATCTTGAGCATGGGTATGCCCACCTTGGAGATATTATCATTGTTTTGCAGTTGGAACCTCCCAAACTATGGTCCCAGGCTCACTCGACTCCATGTCTTCCCACTGGTAAAGATATTGTAATGTATTCCATCCATCAATTGATATTCTAACCTCACAAATTAGGGGGCATATGTTATATTCCAAAAATTCCCTACTTATGCATACATGGCATTGACCTTTCCACTTACACAATTTTTCAAATTACTACTGAGGATCCTTCTTAAAAACCCATTTTTTGGAAAATGTACGTTCTTTGTTGAACTATAGCCTGTGTACACACGCTATTTGTTGTTGAAATAATGTAACTGTGAAGAGTATTCTTATTCTTATTGTTATTTTATTCATTGGATTAATCTCCATTGTGGATTAATCATGCTGGTAATTGTATTAGGACCAAATCCCCTTTTGTGGATTGGTCATCGGACAATTGTAATAGGAAGAATAAGAAGTCGGCCCCAGCAATTATTATTGAGACCTGGAATTAAATTAAAGGTGGGTTTACCCACCCAGAGTGAGAGGTCATCCCTACCAGTGAAACTCTTTCACGCGTGCCAGTCTTGTATATATAGGGAGGCTAGCACCTCACTTTATCACACACTCACTTGCTCATTCTCTTATGAGGCAAGATACAATTACCAGTTGGAGAGAGGGAGAAGAGTGTCACATATTTTGGAGAGGACTATATGTATTGGTTTGATTTATATCTTGAACATTGTATTGGCAATTTATGATAAGGAAGTTTTTGCTGGGTTTTCTTCCCCTAGAGGGTTTCCCAGGATAAATGNGGGTTTCCCAGGATAAATGTTGTGTCTCTTGTGAATGTGTATTTCTCAGTTATCTTGTTCTTATATTGCTCTTATCTATTGAAATAAAAAGAACTATAATAATGGCATAAACATTAACATGGTATCAGAGCCAACCTGAAGGAAGCATATTTCGCAAGAGGAAAAAGGTCACTATTACCATACCCAAAAATTAGGGTTTTACAAAAGTGAATCTTTTCAGCCCTAAAACCACCTAGAAAGTTGCGCTATCCCCCAAGGATCATTTTCTCACTTAGAGTGCACCTTTCCAGTGGATGGATATTTTGCAAAGTGAAACGCTAGTTTCATGAAAGTACCAGAAGTACCAGAAAACCAGTACCAAAAGTACCGGAAGTACCAGAGTACCAAAAGTACCAGAAGCACCAGTCCAGAAATTTGCAGATCAGATTTGAAGGGGTAAAAATTGGATTTTCTCATATCCAAGTATACCAGGCTACTCGCCTCAGCCAAGCGAACCTCCTGGTAAGGTCAAAATTTGATTTTAAGCATTTTTATTTTTGGTCATTTTTCATAGCCTCAAGTACAAGAAGTCTGCAAGAAAAAAGCTTGTTGAGAAACTAGAAGGCATAGACAACTTTTGTGCCTGGAAGTATAGGATTGGTCTGATCCTTGCAAAGAATGACCTAGCAATATTCATCAAAGAAGAAGTGGAGGAACCTGAAAATGCCATAGAGAAAGCAAAGCATCAGAAGGACTCAATCAGGGCTCAAAAAATCATTATAGATTCAATCAAATACCACCTGATCCCATATGTATCATCCAAGAAAACTCTGAAAGAGGTATTTGACTCTCTAAGAAAACTATATGAAGGAAATAACATCAATCGAAATATGAATCTAAGATCTCAATTGAAGAATACTAAGATGCAGAAAGGAGAAATGATTTAAGAATATTTCTCCTGAATCTCAAAAATAAAAGAATAGTTAAAAGCAATTGGAGAAACCATCGATGAAGATGAATTCATAATGACGACCCTAAATGGTCTCACTAGACCTTGGGATGATTTCAACCAGACGATATGTGCTAGAAAGGAGAAAATACATTTTGAGAGCCTATGGGAAGAATGAATCTAAGAAGAGACAAGGGTAGCCAACCATGAAGCATTACTAGCAAGGGATGATGATCAAGCCCTAGATACTCATACAAAAGGAGGAAGAAAGAAACACTACTTCAAAAGGGAAACTCATAGAGAGCCTCAACCATCAAACAAATTCAATAACCAAGAATCTCATCCAAGAAATTTTCATAAGAAAGGACAATGCAAGGGACAAGATCTCTCTTCTATACAATTCTATCATTGTGATAAGATGGGACACAAGGCAAATAATTGTCCATTCATAAGAGAAGAATACAAGAGGAAGCACAAAAGGAAACATGCTCACATAGCCGAAAATGAAGAACCACCTATGAAGATGATTAAGGACCATGTCTTGATCTCATCTCTCTCAGGATCCGTATCACCTGGAGAGGACACATGGCTCATTGATAGCGATGCATCAAAACATATGAAGGGTAAGAAAAATACTCTCTCTTGTATTTCATAAAAGAAGTTTTCTCATAAAGAAACTCTTGGAGATGATTATCAATATCCCATCAAGGGAGTAGGAGAATCAAACTACAAGCTAGACTCAAAAAACTCAATAACAATGAAGGATGTACTCTATGTACCAGGATTAAAGAAGAACTTACTCTCCATATCAGCTTTAGACAAGAAATGCTATAGATTTGCCTTCATAGATGGAGAAGTTCTTATGTGGTCTAAAGGAGAAACCATAAATGAAGAAATCGTCATTGGAAATGAAGAAAATGGTTTATATAAGTTGAAGGGTCACCCAGAAACTACCATGACCCATGCCATCTAAAAATCATGCAAACTTTGGCATAGAAGATTGGCCCACATCAACTACAAGGTGCTACCATACATATGCAAAGCTATCACAGGTTTACCAGAAATCAAGGTTGATCAGGAAGGCATTTGAAATGGATGTGCGCAAGGGAAAAATATCAAGAACCATTTTCCGAAAAGGGATAGCAAAGCAGAAGGAGTATTTGAACTCATTCATTCAGACATGTGTGGTCCAATGCCATCATCCTCCATTAGCGGGTATGTATACTATGTATCATTTATTGATGACTATTATTGTAAGACTAGGATATATTTCTTAAAATCTAAAGATGAAGTATTCAGTAAATTCAAGGAATTCAAATCCTTGATAGAGAATCTTTCTGAAAGAAAGATTAAGATACTCAGGTCATATAATGGAGGAGAATATACCTCAAAGGAGTTTGTAAAATTCTGCAGATATGTTGGGATCAAGAGGGAACTCAATACTCCCTATAATCCCCCCAAAAAGGGTGTAGCTGAAAGGAAGAATAGAACAATTATGGAAGCTATAAAGACCTAGATTCATGATCAAGATCTTCCTATGTGCTTATGGGAAGAAGTAGCAATGGTAGTTGTTTATGTGCAGAAAATATTATCCCATAGTGCACTTGGGTTCAAGACCCCAAAAGAAATGTTCACCGGAAAGAAGCCAAATGTAAGCCATCTCAAAATATTTGGCTGTCCAGTGTTTATTCATATATCGAAAGAGAAAAAAAACAAGTTGGAACTCTCCGGAAAGAAGGGAATATTTGTGGGATACTGTGAGGTCTCCAAGGCCTTCAGAATCTATATACCTGGTCACTACCATATTGAGATCAGTAGGGACGTGACCTTTGATGAAGAAGTAGCACTTAAGAAATCAATAAGATGCCATCTTGAAGAAGTATATGAAGAGGAACCTGTAAATCCCAAGATTGTAGAATCTGTGAGAGAAGTTCCCAGAATTGCAGAACCTATAAGGGAAGTCGTAACTTTCCCGGATGAGGAGACTCCTGAAGACCACGACATAACAGAAGTTCAAGAACCTCCTCAAATGACCTTCTCCCATAAAATAAAGTCTGCTTGGGAAAGAGATCTTATTCAAGATGGAGAGAAGTATGGTGTTCTAGAAGGTGAAAAGACCAAAGCCATTCTCCAGTTACACGGC
>CBVK0101731101.1:0-13962 GCA_900067695.1 Picea abies | reverse complement strand
TGTCTAACCCTTGCTCAAAAGATCCACGATTTGGACGACAACAACTTTACTGATTACTTTCCTCCAGTTCACTGTGTGTTTCCTATGAGATCATAGGTTTCATGCTTCCAATTCTTCCTCCTTTCCACCATGATAGAGCCTATTTATATAGGTTTAGAGAGGCTTAACCTCTTGAGGTATCTTTAGGGTAAGTTGAGGATTTCCCTCCTTGAACCAAGGATCTTCTCTTAAGATCATGACTGAACCAAGAATTCAAATGCAACTGCCTTCCAAGATTGAAAGATCCTCCCCTTATTCTCCTCAACAGATCAACTACTGCCCATATTAGACAACGCTCCCTCAAAAGGGGCATCAAGGCACTATAGCGCTCCCTAGTAGGCTCAAGGGGGGCACCAGCACTCTAAAGATATGTAGCGCTCCTTCAAAGGGGTAGTTTGGTGTTATAACGCTCCCTAACACCTTATAGGGGAGCGCCAATGCTCCTAAGGGTGATGCAGGGGAGCGCTCCTTTCTAAAACTTTAGTTTGAAAGCTTCTTTCAGGTGGGAAGAGATATCTGACTTCAGTTAACCATCCCTCTTCCTCCAAATCAAGTGTTTGAGGCTTTTTAAGTGTCTCTTTAGTGTTGTCATCATGGCAGTATGCTTTGTTTGATACTTGCGACACTTATGAGCAACATGCGACACTTGCGACACTTGCCAAAGCGAGTAATGTTGATGTGTAATAGATTTCCCCCCAAAGTATGAAGTTAGAAGATGAGAACCAATAACTGAAATGCTTTGTAGACTTTCAAGCATGGGTATAGACGCAGAGAAACTGACAAAAGCTGCACACAAACATCCAACAAATATTATGACATGTTTCAAACCCAAGGGAGGCATACCTATGCTTGGGTGATCAAGATTTGCAAGATATGGCCGCCATAAAATACACTGCGGATCCATAATTGTATGGATAAAAATGTATAGCCACCGAGGATACAGTGTGGATCTATACTCCGATGACCTGAACTGATCGTAGCCACGAAGAATACACAATGGATCTACGAGATGACAAGACATAGCCACGACTAATACAAAGTGGATCTATGTAACAGTATATGTATCATTGTTTAAGAGAAACTCCTTCGCAACCTGGGCAAAGTACATATCAAAGTGATCACTCAACCCAGGTTCTTCTTACCAATCCCGATGTAGTATGAATCTAACCATGTGAATAGATGTCCTGAGGTCGAACATGGCAGAAGCCACTTGATTACCGGTCAATGATGTAAACCGTTAACAAGTGCGAGGGAGATCATCATTAATGTCAATGATTCCCAAGGTACCCTATTACATTCCAACGAATGTGAATGGATGAGCTGGAGTTGAACATCCATGGAATCATCCGATCAGAGGTCAATGGTGTAAACCCACTATCGGACGTGAGGAGGCTTGCCATTGAGGCATGTAGGTCCCAAAGTACTAACTGGTTTCTAAGTCTAGTTCCTAGATAATGTGTTGAAGTCGACAGGAATAGGCTCGTCGAAGGAGGGCCTTGATGTATCCCCCATCAACAACATGAAATGGACATAGAGATGTAATTGGTAGATCAAATTAACATGGACTAACACAGGTATTGAAACAAGATATTTGTGATGGCTGACTCTCGAGGCGGATACTTCCCTTGAACACTGAGGAAAAATAGCAGAAACATGACATGGAACAAAACTTTATGATGCAATGGATGCTGTGACTTACGTCAGGTGACCCAAGGGAGTGAAAGAAACTCAAAGGATTGGCTCAGTGCAGAGGTTCAGCGGATTAAAATGCGTGCAAAAGACAAAGTGTCGTGTTCAAGGGTGACTCTAAGAGTTACTTGGTAATGTCCTCAAAAGACTGCTTGGTTTGCTTCTTTCGAATTTTTCCCCATCCAGATAGACGAGTACCTCTTTTTAATTTATCGAGCTCGAGGAGGGTAACACATGCTCGATATAACTCACCTTCGGTAAGTTCCTCTTCCTTTGTTTAACGAACTGGAAGAAGTAAGGGTTCGGTCCTATATGGGCCTGTCGATGTTTGTTTTAGCGAGTTCAAAGACAAAAAAATCGAAGGTTTTTCATGATTATAGAGTCTGGAAAAACACTTAAAAGAGAACTCTCTCAGTTCCTTTTTCGTATAGTTAGTCTCACGAGGCTGAAAAAGAAATAAACTACCACTCGAAAGACGCCCTTTCGAACCTTTTAACGAGCGTGAAAGGAAGCAAGATCACTCGACGATCTTTTCATATTTAGAGAGTCTAAAAAGAGTTTAAAGATGACTCCAGGGGGTTTCTTTTTCGTATGTCCATACGGGTCCGAAAAAGAGTTAAAAGTCTACCCGATGCGTTCTTATATTCTCGAGCTTGAGAACGAACTAAGACTATGCTCATGAATGTGACAAGGTAAATAATCGATTAGAACTGCTTTGAAACCTGTAGTGTCAAAACTACAATCCAAAGGTTTAGTGAAGCCATTATATCATCAAAGAAACCCACAAATAACTATACCTTATAAAAAATGGAAATTTATAAATAGTAATACAATGAAAATTTCATTTACCATTTCATTTTGCATAAGAATTTGTAGCAGTGGAGATTCTCACTTTGGAGGTGGATCTTGTTTTGCTTGATACCGGAGCTACGGTTGACCATTTCTCTCGCCGTTTGGACCAGGTAGATTGTCATCTCCCCTTCTTTCAATTACATGGTTTAATATTCATTTTCATAGCAGTATTTAATTTAAAAAATGAAGCCCTAGGTCGTTCCAAAAAAGATCAAATCGACCTCTATTAAAAACGATGGAAAAAAGACATTCTTTTTCAAAAACGTGTTTAGAAGGTGATGGCAAAGATTCCAATGCCTTGACACTTGGGTGGATGGGTCCTTTTTGTCAAAGAATCCATAGAAAACTCAAAAACATGCCCATGTAGCCATTATGAAAATTAGTTTTATTTAAAAATGTTTTGTTGCTGCGTGATGATTGTTGAGTGATAAAAAGAGGGCGTGGTCTTTTTCGAATAGTGTGGGCATTAGATTTCATGTTTTTAAATTGTTTAAGAAATTGCCAAAATTGCCGAAAAATTGAATAATGAAATTCTTTGTTTTTTTTTTGTTTGTAGGTGATTTCAGTGACCATGATCGAGTGGAAAGAATGAGAGCATGAGCTCAATGATTTGGCTCCTTTGCGGAGTCCTTGCACGTGGGCCGCATTGAGAGATTGTGGCCTTCTAAAATTCTTCAAGTTGCAGAAGATGAAGAAGGAAATCCTTCTGCTTGAGTACATAATCAGCTTGTGGGACGTCACGAAGCAAGGATTTCAGATCGGAACACAGCTTATAACGATCGAGTTGGAAGATGTATATTTCTTGACCGGCCTCTCAAAAAGAGGGGTTCCTATAGCTTTTTCCAGACAGAGGGCGCTTCCTGAGCAAGTGGGTGTGTATCTGGCACGTCATTGTGTCCCAGGAGCAAGACTGGTGGGGGGTAGAATCTCCATCAAGGATATCAGAGAGTTACCCCTTCGGTCCATTTTGTTTGCCATCACGAGTGTGATGGGAAGCACTAGCGCACATCTGGCATTGAGATCACAGGTAGCTTATGGCGTACAGTGTTTGGAGCCAACACTGTTTAACTGGAGCGCAGGGTTCCTTCAGAATGTGAACGAACAGGTTTTGCAGTGTAGGATGGGGAAGAAACAGTTCGGATATGGTTTGTTCTTAGTCTCATTCTTCTTAGAGCGCATCCCCCAGATGCAGCCTCAGATTGAATTGGCGGTACAACCAGTGGAAGAACAATGGATGGAACGATAGACTAGTCTTTCTCCGAGACTGGTGGTAGAGTCAGAGTTCCGTTTCACCAGTGACTTCTTTTCTTGGTTGAGACGTCAATATCTTTGGATAGAGGAATTCCCATACGCCGATGTGGACTTCCGTGGGAGCATGGATTTGATTCTACCAGTGGGGGAAGATTGGGATGCGTCAGGTGAGAGACTAAGCAACACCTTGTCTAGTTTTTGTTTTAAGTTTTTAATGTATATAAATTTTTTTTGGGTATGTGGAAGAGTTTTTTAATGGATGTATTGTTTTTAACATGCAGATAAGGGAGAAGTGCGCCCGGTTGATATACCAGTACCGTGACGTCGCGAGGGTGCTCCGGTTGCAGTGGATCCAGGGGCACCAGTGATAGGTCTTCGGGAGGTTGAAAGAAACCTTCAAGGCCTCATGATGGGCATTCCTCCTCTACGGAGGAGAGAAGTGCTTTTACATCTATAGAGACACACTATGGGTGTGCCAGAGAATGTTAATTCTCTGCTGAGACACGTAGTGCATACAATGATATGTTACTCTGAGCACAATGCAGTGCAGAGAGATTAGAGTCTCTCTAGTGATTGTATATTTTGTATGACTTGTCAGACGATGTTGTATGGGTGTAAAGACCCAAAATTTTGGTCTTCCAAATAGTTTTTTGATGTAACCAAAACATTTTCAGTCACGCTATGTATATATATACAGTTCTGAGTTTTTACAGTGCCAAATGATTTGTACATGATGATGCCCTTAATGTGATGTGTTTTAATTTACATGTGATGTACAATTTGTTTTCCTTCATGAAACCTTATCTATGGGAGAGATACCGATCCATGATGTAATTAGCTAACGAATCCGAAACATTGTTAAGTTCTCTTGGACTATGTCTGTATTTGATGTAATCAAATATTCGTTCAAGGCGGTGAATTTGTAGGTGGAGACGTAGCAGGATAGGATTACGAATAGCGTAGATTCGATTGAGTTGATAGACCACAATTTGGGAGTCTAGGTTAACAATGATACGAGAGATACCTAGGGAGGAGGCTTGGGTCAAAAGTCCGATGAAAACATGATATTCTGCCATGTTATTAGTCCCTGGTCCTAAGCAAATACCTCCTGAACTCACCACCTTGTCAAATTGGTAAATGACCCATGTTGTCGAAGAAATGTTCCGGGTGTGTCGACTAGCGCCATCCGCAAACCCGACAAAGATAGGAAAGGAAGATGTCATCTACGCATGAAAACACAATGCACAGTCATGAGTGGAAAAGGTAAAGACTCGAGCACGCGAAAGAAACAGACACACCAAACTAAAATACAATAATGTACAAAGTACACATGCTAGGTGATCTAGGCATAGTACTTTTTAAGGTAAAGCCCGTTTCGGGGCTCTCCTAGGGAAATTCCATCATAATCGACTAACTCGTAGGCGCCTCTGTGTAGAACACATTTTACAATGGAAGGGCCATGCCACAGAGGTTCTAACTTACCTGTCCCTAGTTTTTCATGAGCTTGGTCATAGATGAGGACTAAGTCTCCTTCTGCAAAAGTCCGAGGATGGACGGATTTGTTGTATTGATTTTTTATCCATTTCTGATGTGCCTCATTAACGAGAGCGACATCGCGATGTGTTTCGTCCAGTTTGGTCAGATACAAGAAATGTTCTTCTTCGACAGGAGTATGGGGTAGGAGTTCTACTTTAATTTTCAGAGATGGAATCTCACACTCGATTGGTAAAACGGCTTCGATGCCATACACTAACTGGAAATGAGTGAACCCAGTTGCGGTTTTCACGGAAGTACGGTAAGCCCAGAGAGTGGAAAAAAGTTGTAGATTCCAGGATGTCGTATTTTCCCCTACCATGCGTTGAATCATGGTTTTGAGGACCTTGTTGATGGCTTCAACTTGTCCATTGGCCTGATGATAGTATGGGGATGAGTTTTCATGGCGAAAACCCAACTTGACATGCAATTCACTCATCATCTGGTTCTTAAAGTGTGCATCGTGATAAATGACAATGGCACGTGGTACACCAAAACGAGTTATGATGTGGTTAAAAACAAACAGAGCTGCGATACGACCATCGTTCAGGAAGGTAGGCATAGCCTCAACCCATTTTGTAAAGTAGTCGACGACGACGATTATATAACCGTGCCCCCCGGTTGAGGTAGGCCTACATTGCATAAAATTGATACCCCACTTGGAAAAGGGGCCGATGGCGATAATGGGGTGCAATGTAGTAGGGTGGGTGCATTCCTTCTTGTTAAAAACTTGGTAGGGTGGGCATTTTTTTACTGCCTCAATGCAATCTTTGAAAATCGAGGGCCAAAAATAGCCGGCACATAGAATTTTTTGAGCTGTGGCCATCCCAAAAAGGTGACTTCCACAGGCTCCAAGATGACAGTCATTCAAAATGCGTTCAACCTCTGCATGAATCAGACATCGTCGAAGGATAGTGTCAATACCATGGCGATACAAGGTGTCACCGACGATAAGATAACGACGAGAATGGTGGCGAATACATCAACGCTCTTCATGGGAAATGTAAGGATGAAAGCGTTGGGTTTGGAGGTAAAGGAGGATGTCTCCGTACCAAGGATCAGAGGTGCTGATGAGGAAGAGAGTTTCGTCAGGGAGAGAATCTCTAGGTTCGAGATCTTCATTAGCATGGGGGAGATCGCAGATAAGCTCCGCAAACACCAGGGACTTTTTGGCTTTGGACTTCGCAAATTCAAGATCAAATTCCTGAAGGATGAAAATCCATTTAGAGTATTTGCCTCCGAACCTTGACGTGTCAAGACGTGGTACATGGGGTTTGAGTCCGCAATCACAGTGGTGGTGCGTAGTAGGATGTAATGGCGAAAACTCTGGACAGCGATGACGGCTGCCAGAGCCAGTTTCTCTACATGTGAATATCGAAGTTCGGGTCCAGATAAACTCTTGCTTAGGTAATAGATCACATGTTCCTCACCGTTGGGGTCCTCCTGAACTAACACCATCGCAATAGTGGAAGTAGAGGCAGCTAAGTAAAGGATGTAGTCCTTTGTATAGTCTGGAGGATGCAACAAAGGTGCGTGGGTCAAGGCATGCTTGAGAGCATCAAATGACCGTTGAGCGATGTCATCCCAGATGAAAGGGGTGTTTTTCTGCAACAATTGCATGAATCCTTTAGTTATCTCAGCGTAGTTACAAATGAAACGGCGAAGGAAGTTTGCTTTTCCTTGCAAACTTTGGAGTTGGGTCAAATTGGTAGGTGGGGGTAAGGCTAGAATAACCTTAATCTTTAAAGGATCCACCCGAATCTCATCTTTGGAGAAAATAAAACCAAGGAGTCGACCGGATTCGACAACGAAAATACACTTATGGGGGTTCAAGCAGATACGGTAAAACCGACATCGAAGAAAAATAGCCCGTAAGTGATCAATGTGATCTGATCGATTTGATGAGTGGGCAGGTAAGTCGTCGAGGTAAGGTTCTGCAATATGCTTGATATCGTGGAAAGCATACGACATGGCCCGCTGGAAAGTAGCACTAGCATTTTTGAGACCAAAAGGTATCTTTCGATAGGTGAAAGTTCCCCATGGGTAGATAAAGGCTGTCTTATGTTGATCAGCAGGTAAAATTTCAATTTGGTTATACCTGGAAAAACCATCCATGAAGGAGAAGATTACACTCCTAGCACAATTATCAATGATCTGGTCGATGAAGGGTGTAGGGTAGTTGTCCTTTGGACAATCTTTATTGAGATCCCGATAGTCAACACAGACACAGATGGTCCCTTGTTTTTTGGCAACCAGAACAAGGTTGGAGACCCATTCTGTCAAAGAGATGGGATAGATAAAGCCAGATTTTAAAAGTTTCTCAACTTCTGCTTTTATAGCTGCGATTTTCTTAGGATGAACCGGGCGGAGTTTCTGTCGAACAGGTTTCGCACCTGGGTAAGTTTTGATTTCATGCACGACAATCGAGGGGTCGATTCTCGACATTTCTTGGTAGCTCCAAGTGAAGATATCGCAAAATTCTTTAAACAGAGCGGTGTAATATACCACTTCTTCGGGTGTGCAATTAGCACCAAGTTTAATGTTTTCCACAACACCTTCTTTGATCGAAATATCAATAACGGTCGTGGTAGAGATATTACCCATATTCCCCTCAAAAAGAGTATCTTGTGTGAGGGTGGGAGATTGTGGAGAATGGGTAACATCAGGAGGGAAGACAAAGTGTATGTCTTGGTGAATTTCTTCCAGAGGTGGAAGAAAAGAGGATCGATGATGGTTATCATCCCAAGGTACATCGTCAATACTAAGCATCTCCATTATAGATTCATCGGAAGGGAAAATTTGGGAAATGTAATCGATTGCAGACGATAGGGAATCCAACCATGACGACATCGAGTAGGCATCGGGTGCCAATAAATGGGGATTGTCTGGGGAGGGAGAGGCAGATTGAATAGCTACGTATGCGGCCTCGGCTGGGCTAAGTGGCATGGTGTCACCTAGCACATCGAATTCCATAGGATGAGGTACAATCCAAGGGTCAGATGATTCTAAAGATTGATACGGCATAGTCGAAATCATATTGACGATGGCGATATGATTTGCAGTGGGTGGAAGTGGTGTAGGGAAGGTACCCATGAGGCTAGAATATTTCAACAAGCCAACACTAATGTTTTCATACGTAATTGGGTGGTCTCCCAAGAAAGGAATGTTGTTGGTGTCAGGGGCATGAACGTCAAGTGTACAAAAATCTAGTTGTTCGATAGTGACAATTTTTCCTTGATGGGGGAATTGAACACATCGAAACACCGACGAGGCAACGACAGTCAAAGCGTAGAACCAACTTCTTCCAAGTAGTAGGTTGTAATCGAGGGGGGCGTCGACCACCTCGACATCAACAGTAACAGTTTTTCCGCCCAATTGAATGACTAAGGATTGTAAAAGTCTGTGAGGATGAAAACCACGTCAATCAAAAGCGTGTAACATCGTGGGGTATTTGTTAAGGGCAGGTGATTTTAAGCCTTTCCAACAAGATAAATATATGACACACGTAGAGGCTCCCTCATCCAAGATAGTTCGGTGGATTTGTTGATTGTGAACAACAACATCGATCTGAAAAGATAGTTGGTGGGAGAGTCGAGGCTGATGATCATCCAGATTAAACGTGAGGCTATTAGATGACTCGGGATCGAAAGCGCTGATGGAAGCTAAGAGCGTTCTACATTGGCTGGGACAGTGTTGTAGAACTTCCAGAGTGGACATAACACACGGTGCTTGAGCCAAATCTTCAATGATGTTGTAGTTTTGGGCAGCTCGTGAACTAGGATTAAAGGTAGATTTTCGGATAGTGCTCTTAGGAGGGCGTAAGATGGAGTCAAACGAAGGTTTCTCGATCTGGAGCGGTCCGTACGGAGGGATAGTAGATGGAGGACTAACGGAAGATGGTAATGGGTCCTGTGAGGAACCGTTAGTAGTCTTCGGGTTATCAGGTTTAATCGGTGTGTCATATGTCATAGTGCGAGTGGTCAGATTAATCCTGTTAAACATGTAAATGTGGGCACTTGTCAAGTCTTCATCATGGGATTGGTTAGAAATGCCCCCTGGAGTGGGGGTTTGAGCAACCAAAGATTGCTGCTATGGAAAAGGCTGAGTAAGCACAATGGGTTGTGAATTTCCCTTAAATATCTTGGCCACTTCATCGCGATGTGGACAGTCTCGGGTGTAGTGATCATCACCACAAATGAGACATGCGAATTTTGGTTTATGTTGTGGTTGTTTTCCGGTAGCAGGGGTTTGAGGTTGATTTTTTTGTTGTTCATTGTTGTTGTTTTTCTTGGGTTTATTTCTTGCTTTCTTCTTTCCCCCAGGTTATTGTGAAGGGGTCGATTGGACTGCATTCACCTCCGATACCTGAGTTTGAGGGGGGGTATAAGAGGGTGCAGTCGGACTGGGAGCAGGCATCGGAGTGGATTGCTGGGTTGTTCCAGTCAACTGGGAAGGAGATTGGGTTTTGACAGAGCCAATGACTCCATCCGCATGCGAGGTAGATGATGGTTTGGATGGATCCATTAGTGGCACGGGTAGCATTTGGTATCAACTCATACAGAGTACTAGATTGTGAATAAACCAAATCTAAGTACTGAGCTCGAGCAATGGCTTCTTCCTCGGTGACTACACCACCCATGGAAACATCACGAGCGATCTGGGGTAACAATGATTTAGTGAACCATTCTGCTAATAATTGGTCAGGAATGACCGCTTTGATTAACCTTCGTCGTCGTCTCCATTCATGAATATGATCAGAGATATGTACAGAGGTTGTCTAACGAAGAGAGGTCAATAGTTCGGTACTTGTCTCGTATCGAATGGGTAGTTGGAAGTGTGTGAGGAAGGACATGGTGAGAGAGTTGAAATCATGAAAAGAAGCACGTGGTAGTTCAATGTACCATTTTGCTGCGGAACCCGTAAGCGTTCGTTGAAAAAGACGCAAACGTATAGAATCATCCATGAGGGAGTTTGATGAACACCACAAATGGAAAGTCATCACGTGGTTGTTTGGGTCTTCTCCGGACTTTTCGTTGAATTTTGGGATATCATAAGGAAGTTTAGCTGAAATAGTTGGCCAAACTGGAGAATGAAAAATAGGATCATTCGTTAACCGAGACAAGTCTGGAAGGTCCAGAGTCGCTAGGAAAGGCAGTTGTCGGTTAACCTGCAGGTAATACTGGTGTGGCATAGGAACACCAATAGGACCATACACTGGGTTAGACGGATAATTGTAACCAGTGGGCCCTCTTGTATAAGGTTGGTGTTGACCAAGGTACACAGGATTTGAGGTGTTTTGAGAAACATGTGCGAGCGAAAGATAATCAGATGGGTTTTGAGGATTATAAGCTGGATTTGGCATTTGTCCATAAGGAGGATATAGATGGGTCCCTTGAGGGGGAAGAGATTGTTGTGGAGCTTGAGGATTGTGTCCCCCCGAGAACTGTGGATTTCCTGGAAAAGGGATGTTCCACAGATTGGGTGAGGTAGACACATTTTTTCCATACGGTTGATGGTAGGCTCCGGATTGAGGCTGCCCCCCAGCATGAGGGTGCCCTCCAAATGGAAGTTGTCCTCCGGTGGGAGGATGCCCCCCAACTTGAGGTAGAGTTCTCGGAATTTGGGAACCAGACGTAGACGACTGACCGGTGCTTATTAATGGATTAAAGATACCAAGACCAGTTCCTCTGGGTTGGTGTATAGGTATAGAACTTCCAGGCATAACTTGGGTAGTAGTGACAACAGAAGAATTCAGTGCTCTATACCCAAAAGGGAGTGATGATGAAGGTCTAGGTGTTATTGGTGTGCCAATTACAACTTGGCTAACCACTGCATTACCAGTGGGAATAGTCGGCACATGAGGGACCATTGTAGAATGGGCCGTCTAGAGAGAAAAATTGGACCTTGGGCCAACGGACAATGTGTTCGGACCAACAGATGGTGTGGATGAAAAACTAGTAGTACCAATAAAATGGTTTAAAGGTACAATGTAGGTGATAGGCGCATCGACACCTATTCCTGCTCCATAAAGATCTCGCACCATGCGCGGTGGACTTCGAACAATGTTTGCGGTCCAAAAGGGGTCATCGACTAAAGGGTTTGAATGTGACCCAGTTGGAATGTCAGAAGGATTGACGACGACAAATTCATCGGCTAAATTCAGTTGGAGAACACGTCTCTCATATTCCTCCAGAATGCGGAAAGCCTCTGGAGACTCTGAAACAATTCGAAAATTCTCTAAAGAGGTGGGAACTTCTTCTTGGGAGGTTATAGTGTCATGAACCTCGCTCTGTTGAGGAGATTCCTCCATAGAATGAGGGGGTAAAGGGGTATTCTCTTCCATATTTTCTGGAGGAAGTCCCTGTAACCTCCGCGAATGGCGTGGATGGTCGATGTTGGCGAAAAAGAGTCGGCAGAAAAATCTATGGCCAACTACCGAAAAGAAGCAGCATACGCTAATAAAATCTAGGAATCACAACCAAACAAGCATGACCTTCTCTCGATGACCGTACTAGTTGGTGATGAAATCCAACATCGCGTGATCAAGTCAAGAAGGGGTGGGGATATGGTGGAACAGTGACAATGGCGACCTGCTTAACGGACTTACGCCTTGGTGCAAGGTTCCACACAGTAATTGTGGATTTACCCTCCAAGGAGCTCGAGTGAGGTTGACCAATGTCTACTCCAGGTACAGTGAGATTTCCCTTCACTGTCACCTTGTGTAAGACCCTAAAGATTATGGCGACTAAGGTTACCAATTCACAGTCAGCCCCTGGGCGGGTACAGTCGACAGTCCAATCCGAACGTACAGGCAGGGTATCTAGCCCGAAATCAACTTGAAAGGCTTCCACTCAACATTGTGGGTATACCTTTAAGAGATCCCCATAATATGATCTGACCACTACAATCAGTCAAACCACGGAGGGATAATCTCCGTAGCTTTCCCGAGTGCGACCTTGTGTGTAACCCCTGTGTGAGAGGGGGATCCCAGGCATACTTATACGACAGTTGGATTTGACTCTCCCTAGCTCAGGATGCTAATGTTTGTTTTGGAAACTTTGGAGAGTTATGCTCACAGCCTAATCCAAAGTGCTAGTCCTAGTCTACTATTGGTGGAGGACCCTAGAAAAGAAAATGTGCTAGATAGTTTTTAATTAGCGTTCATCTTATAGCTGTTCTTTACTCAAAAATGGTGCATGGAAGTGAAACGGATGGAATAATGACTCAATCCCTAAAAAAAAATGCGTCAAAGATGATAAGCAGTCATTTATTTTCGATGAATATCTATTTAAAGGAGAGAGAGAGAGAGTTCTTTTCACTAACAAGCACTAATAATGAATGTCCTCAAACAAGTTTTCTTCAATCAAATCCGATGTGGTGCTAAAATTTTTTGGAAATGTCTTCTAATATGCAAAATCAATCATGAAGATGTCTCTTTATTGTTTGTGTGCTAATAATGATTGATTCAAAACAACACTTCTCCTTCCAATTATCCTTTTGGATCAAGGAAACTCAGACAAACACAAGCATGTTTCGTACAAACAATACACCCTCTTGTTGTGGTAAAAAACAAGAAGCAAAAGAAAAGAAAACAAAGAAAACCAAGAACTTCACACAAAAAGAGATGTTAAAAAACAATGACCTTAACAAAAACCAAATGAAGAGATCCGTAGACTTCTGATGTCCTTCACCAGAGTTTCCCATTCAATCAAAAAGGAGAGAAAAACAGTGCATTGGTTTCAAACTCCGAACAACAGAAAAACTCAAAAATAATGAAGAAGACTACAAAATCTAAACAACAAGGTATTTGTTTCTCGGAAGGAAGGATGTCAAAGTTGAATGGGAAGAAGCATTGGCTCACAGAGAGGCTCAACAAGTGAGAATAGAGACTAGACCCTGGAAAGAGCAATTCTGGAAAGGTTTTTTGGCCAAAAGAGGGTTGGCGCTTTGGTGTAAAGGGAACCAAGCATTATAGCACTCTGTGTAAGATTTTCAGGGAGTGCTGGCGCTCTGTTAACACAACCACAGGGGCGCCAAGCTTGAAAAGCTCCTAAAAATGTCAAAAAATCCAAAAATTGCAGTCTAGTCTGGCAATCAAGCTGAGTTTGATGGGGTAGGGAGTCAATCAGCTCATGAAATCAATCAAAAAGGGGTGAACCAGGTCTGAAAACAATCAAAGGGTAAGACAAGGTCTATGAGGAAAAATCAAAACCAAAAAGTTTCGATTGGAATCGTCCCCAGCGGAGTCGCCAGTTTCTGTTGAAGGAAAATATCCCTGCGGATAGGTAGATCTCCTCTTGAGAGCTAGACTCTTAACTCTTAAGACATAAGACGCTTAACGTGGGCACTGAATTCCTTTCAGATCTATACAAACTAATGCATGAGGAGGAAGGAGAAAATGAGTACCTTTTATCGACGTTTGTCCCTGCACGCTCCGAGTTGAGCTCCAATCTTTCGCTCCTCGACGAGCCCTGTAGACAAACAACAATACAACCACTTCCTACTCTATTGATATTAGCTTGAAATAGATTTATCTATCATAGACAAGTTCATGTGAGATTAAACACAAACTAGAAATAAACAGGCCAAGCGTGTCAT
>CBVK0101731094.1:0-17874 GCA_900067695.1 Picea abies | reverse complement strand
TCAGTTTGACTAGTTGAGTGGAGTCTAGATGTTGCATTGGTTTTGTCACCTTGCAACATTGGTATCATCACCAGCTAATGCACACTAGCCTTGGTATCATCACCAGACTAGCGCATTACCCTTGATTCCCTAATCTTGTCCTCACTTCACTCTATTTTAGTCAGTTAACTGAAGACTGGTTGACTAGTTAACTCAACTAGGTGCAAATTCACTCCCGTAATTGCCTGAGAAACTAGACTAGGTGGTAGTTCTCTCCTGTAACTATTGGTGTGTGTCCATATCACTCTAGACCACCACTATGGCGCATTCGATTCACCTCCAAAGTGCATTGGTTGAGTTATACATAATATATCATGTGTAAATTATTCATTATTCATTATGATTAATGAGAATTCTTCTATTCTTTCTCTCTTTCTTCTTCTTTCTCAATATCTCTCTGCAAATTTGTGTAGTATTTTCTAGTTAGATCTATTATGTGCAGGTTCAACACATTTACACTTTCAAGGTCATGTAGTGGATGATGAGGTGGATATGGGGTTAGACTTCATAGTTCAATGAGTTTCATGACATACAAGGGCTCATATTATCTCACTTATGGATGCCTTTGTAGGGGGTGTGCTACACCTTCGTCTTCAATGCAACCTTTTTCCAAGCTCGTTTATTGCCATTTATTAATTAATGATCCAAACACATGTGCACTCCCAATAGTGAATCAATTATCTTGGAGGGAAGTAACACAATGTCACTTGAAAGAAGAGGTCCACAAAGTGCCATAGAGGTAACCATCAAATCGTTCTAGCGCACTAGTGTTAGTCTTTCATTCAAGCAGGATATTTATTATGTGTTTGATCTTTTGCAAGCCTTCAATTCTTTTAAGAGAAGAAATTAATCGTTATCAAGACCTGTTTGGGCAAGCATCTAGAAGGTTTATATTTTAGGCTTTTATCTTTTTCCAACCACCATCCCCCTGGGCCTTCAGCGCCTTCTTCCCATGAAATGTGGTACATGCCCTTTTTGGGTCACTAAAGTCAAAGGGCCTAGAAGAGGGAAATGTGATGGGAAAGTAATGAGTGAAAAGTGATAAGTATGGTTGGGAATGGTACGATGACCCCCCTCAAGGGAGCCCCAGTTGCATCCCTTCCCCAAAAGTTGGCCACTTTCTAGGAAATCGATGACACTCACCAAGGTGAAACATGGTCAAAAGCATAATGTCCAAGCAGGTGTTTTATAATCAAAAGCAGCTTAAATACAACATGCTTAAATGCCTCAACTATTAGGGGGGTTACCTACCACAATACCTGACTTGTACTGCATGGAGAAAGACCCATGTGCCTTCGAGAAGCTAGCTGGTGTGGTGGATGCGTTGAAGATGGATCCAAATTGTGGTGATAGAGTGGGCTTCCATATGTACAAGTGGACACTACTAGTCACGTGGTCTCTCGACACTCCATATCTTCAACCTGAGGGCCTTGAGACATCATCTCCTTAGTTATCCCACAAAATGGGGATAACATGGTTAATAATCTTTGTTTCTTTGGAAACATTACTTCTCTTAGTAGTTTGGAGCATAGACAAACATGTTCAACTTGGGGGTTTATTCCAAGCATTTGGTTAACTTATATTAGTAGTTTAGAGCATAGAAAAACATTTTCAAATTGGGGGTTTATTCTAAGCATTTGGTTAGTTTATATCTCTTGGTTTGTATTGTATTATATTGGAGCTTTCATTGTTAAGGATCACCCACATAATTTTGACATCCATTTGCTTTTATTCTATTAAAATTGGGCTCTTGTTCAACTTTCTCTATATATCTAGGAACAATGGTCCAATTACAGTAAAACTTAACAAACATTGTCTCGTTCAACTGTAGTGAAACTTAACAAACTTTATTTTCAACTAAAAAGCTCGATGATCATTAGAAGAATTTTGAAATCTAAAATGAACCTCTTAAGAAATATAATAAAAATTTATAAGTTAATAATTTTGTGGGAAAAATATATCTAACAACTCACCTCTTACACTACAATCTATATAATCATTGTGAATTTCAATTCAAAGTTTATAACCTCAATATTGAAAATATGTTTATAAACCCACATGCAATATATGTTTTATAAACTCAATATTCAAGATATGTTTATAAACCCACATTGATATTAGTAATTGGCTCTTTTAAATTACATGTTTGTCATACATCACAGTTTTATTCAATACTTATATAATATGTTGGCTAACCATTACTTAGTTCTATAAAATGAATACGTGTAAGTTTACTTAGATGTTCTACATAATCAACATATTCATTTCCGAGAATCAATTAATGGTTAGCGAATTAAGTTTTGAATTTTGAATTTTGAAACAACCAATATATAATATATATTGGAAAATATTTTATTTTAAGAGTACTTTATTTATTTATGAGTATTTTAAGGGTATATTTATATTATATTTAAAAGTAATTAATTATGAGTATTTTTTCATCATAACTATTTTATTTACAATATTACTATATTTAATTATAGATTTTTATCTACCATTTAGAATTTGACAAATAAATATATTTAACTAAAACAATGTCAACTCAATAATAAAGGATGGTATTATTTTCTAAAATGTGATTGGTTCTTTTAAAATTGTTTTTAATTGTACATTTTTAGTTTTGAGATCCATTTTTTACTTCAAAATGATCATACTGATCATTTTACTTCTACTTTTGAGTCTCTAAATGTCTCCATTAAAGGAAAAATGGGTTTGCAATCACTATTATTTTTTTTATCTAGAAAATTCACCTTAGATGTTAACCTAGAATACAATTTGTGTATCCAGTGCCGGGGTTTGTTTCAAGTGCCTCTATTTTTCATCATCCCTTGTTTAACATAATTTAGGGAAGAAACTATCACAGTTGGTAATACCTAAATACAAATGTGTTTCTCATACACCCTTAATTGACTACACTAATAGATTTGCGGTAAAAAAACAATGTTGTTGCAACATTGTTTGAACATTTACATGTCAAAATCAATATTTTCCAAAAAAAAACCATTTTTATTATTATTCAAACATCAACATCATTTTGTAGACATCGATACATTGAAATCCTCGGTAACTATCATCGGTATATCTACATTATGTATGTTGATATGTTGACGGGTTTGCAATATGAATCTCTTAGAAAGATTGTTTAAATGACATCTCTAGAAACATGTCTTAGAAGTTGCTAAACACCAAGTTCTAGAACTGGATGCTAAAGAAGACATTGATATATTGATGTCTATGAGTTTCTGGATATTGAAATTTGTGTTATTGTATTGACACTTAGATATCGATATATCAACATTTAAGAGATGCATTTTACAATGTAATTCCCATCCAACAATCCTTCAAATTTGTTATCTAAAAACCACTACTAAGAATGTGAAAGAGTATAGTTTCTTATAGTCTTGAGTTCAACCCTGACAAGCATGACAATCTATGGTTGTACTATCCTGACAATGTGATGATTCATCACCAATGTCAAACTATTATAGCCATGAATTGACATTGTTTCCCAACTTGAACCTATAACCATAGGTAACCCTTTTATAGACCATCAATATGGGTCATTTTTAAAGGGGAAAATTTAGAACTATGAGATAGGGATTTAATAGGAAAATGCAAAGAAAAAGCAATATAAATTATATTGGGCGGTGAGAGAACTCTTCGTTGCATGTGTCCTTTGTCTTTATTTCTAACAAAAATCGAATGCTAAGCACATCACAATCACTTATATTCCATTTCAAATCATTTTACTATGTGCATTGGTGAATACATATAACGTCTAATATTTAATAAAACATAAAGTACATGCCAACCATATCTCAATGTATAACAACATCATAATTGCATAAAAACAAGGTGAAATTTTACTATTATCGCCTTTTCCAGCATTGATGATGTTAAAAGTGAAACCTCACCTTTTAACACATTTTCCACTATGGGGTAATATGGAATCACCATTGAGAACCCAACTTTTGACACTAAAATACAGCACGTACCACCCCAAGGATGATACACCAAAATGATTTTCAGAGTGATGCTTCTTGCCATAATATCGACTTGAACATAAGACCCTTAGGATTATAATATTTCTCCTTTTTATATCCTCATTTGATTTTCTCTTCATGAAGTTGACTTGCATTGGCAATATGCTAAAAATACTCATGCTCATTAGACCAGGATTGCAAAGCCCCAAATCTCACATGACACTAATCCTCTAATATTAAAAAACAACCTGAGTACTTATGATATATGCTTAGTCTACTAAATAAAATAAAAAATTATTTCTCTCATTTGATCAACTGAAATTGAGTTTCCACCAATGAGATTAAAATTTAAGGACAGATGAGAGAATAGACTTGACAATTTATCATTGATGAAAATACTAAGGGAAGATCTCTAAGGTTCAACAAATTTCTAGTCTTTGATAAATATTGCATAGGAAACTATCTATTAATTCATGAGTAAATGTAGGTAGTGTACATGGTATCCAAATTTGAGGTGGCTACAAGAGAGTATGGTATAATTTGACATCGATAGGGGTGGACAAATGGAGTCATAAAACTGAAAGTGGTACAAATTCATATACTTTTTATTAATATAAATGGGTAATATTTGTATTAGAAATAGGCTGTAGTCAAGCTTGATAGAATAGTAATACAAAAATAATGTTATCTCTTAACAAAACCAACATAACTATCAAGCAACATGTGTTAGGTACATAAATATCCAATTCATCATTTGCAGAGGATTTCAATTATTTTTTTTCTAATGTGGACTCTATAAAAGAAACCTAATATAAATATTTGTCTGCGTAACATGTAGTGACTAATGAAAAACATGCCATGCTATATGCTTCATCTTGACCAATATTAGTTGGGTGAGATTCTAGATTTTCCAAGTCCATGTCTTCAATCATTTGATGAATCGTTTCCTTTTCCTTGAGATCATTGGAAGCTAAATTCACTAATATTATATAATTTGAGGTAGCTTAGTGGGAATCTTTGTTGAGATTACAAACCATATTCCTTAACATTGAGAATTCATCTTCTATAACTTGGATTTGTCTCTTTTGTTGCACAAGGGTATCCATAACCACTGCATTTTGGGATATGTGTTGATATTCATTCTCATGTACCTTAGTTGCCACCAAGAATATAGACATCCTATTACTATTGATAAAATCCTCATGCATGCCCAATACTTTGTGATTTTCCTGAATTTCCCTATAGTCCATGACCCAAATCTTCCACAGATGCTCGAACAAAGAGTAGATAGTAAATTCCCATAGAAACAATTCCAACAAGATGAACCATGGTTTCCCAATTAATAGAGACAAAAAGCACCCAACAGATGAAATTCCAACCCAAGAGGGAAAATACACAACAGATGAGAGATAATGCAACCCACACAAGAGAACAAAGTGGTCAAAATCAACCAATCTAAGTTTCCTTTCTTGTAATCAATCAAAACCTAGAGAATGGAATTCCAAACCTCCCTCAAGAAGAGACTACCCAGATTCAAATGGAGGAAACAGAGACCCATGTTCCCAAGGCTACAAAGTAGGGCCTCCAAAAAACCTCCAACACTCCAAACAAGGACAAGAACATAGTTCTAAACGAATGCCAGTGCATAGAACCAAACTAGGGAAGAAACCATTAGAGCTGAGCCAAATCCACTAAGAAAAAACCAAGAATTGCCAATAAATTCAAAAGGGAGCTATTACTCGAAATTCCATCTAAACCAGAGTCGACCACTACTAAGTCTCCTCGTCGAACAAAGCACCTGCACTCTAATCCATTATCCTACCTTTCCTCTTTAGAAATTCGTCGCAAGCTTCAAATTGTTGACTGAACATAAAGGCTAGCATGTGTGAGGATGTTGTAAGGGTGATGTGCTTTGCATCTTTCCTCCCTCTTGTTATACTATGATGACATGAATTCACTTCCATGTGTTGATTGATAAGATTGTGATCCAGATTATTTTGAGAACAAAATGAAGGCAGAGATATAACAATGAAAAATACAGCGATATTGCGAGATACAAAAAAATATTGCAATAAACACAAATACAGTAATGCACAATTTTTATTAATGAGAGAATGTACAAAAACTATAAAATTACAAGGTGAATAACTCGCTAGAATGGAGACAACTTATCTTTGAGAAGAGATGCGATGGTTATGTTCATTCGCAAGAAGATGATGATTATTACAATGAGGCTCTAGAGGCCTTTTTATCATAAATAAAATCCAAAATCCTAACCCCGGAAGATGAAACTCCAAAAGGTTTGTGGGCCCTGATGGGGGTAGTTGATATGTCAACTTCCCAAGGGCGTAACTTTTGCATATGATCTTCGTTTAGGGCACACGATAGCTCGTTTGAAAGGTCTATTTGAGGAATACACATTTTTTATTCGTAATCTGGCTAAAGCCTATAGTGTGACTATGGTGGGCCCAAAAAATACTGCTTAGGTCCTCAAAATGACCCCAAAATTTTAGGACCCAAAACGATGTAGAAAAACTACCAAGGTGGAAACCCTTGTTTTGAGCCAGTGGAATAGGTGGGTGGCCACTGATTTTCTCCTGGATCAATCCTCCCACCTTAGGAAGGAATGGTCTCCATTGTGTGAAGATACCGAGGAATATTTTGTTGAATCTGAACCTTGTGAGTTGCTTTCCTTGTTGAAGAAGTTATAGTGCTTAGCTTGTTGAAGGTTGTTATGAACTTATTGTTGGAGGGGTTGGATCTATTTAACCAATTTGGTTGCATGATTTGCCTGAGTGTGGTAGGACTTTGTTGGTGAATATGCAGTAGGACTATCTTGATCTCACGTGCTCTTCTACAGTATTTTTTATTTGCTTCTGTTGGATAGAAGGGTATTGGGTTGAGGTTGCAGTGGTTGCAGTGTCCTTCTCTTTTGACCAGGCTGTGAAGTTGCTAAACTTTGTGGTATGAGATATTAATTTCTGACACTGTTTTTTCAAAACAATATTCGGAACTACCTCTGGTATCCTGTAGGGCCAACCCCCCAGAGTAACAATGATGCTGTGGGGTCGAGACTCATAAACAATGTGACACCTCCACATATATGGCTGGCCTAACAGAACATCATAGAATTTCAATGGGGAAACATCACACAACACCTCATCCTCGAAGGGCTTGATGCCATATGACAGGTGAAACTGTTGGCTAACATGAAGATCTCATCCACAACAAAGCCATCTGACGTTGTATGGTTGCGGGTTTGGTGTTGTTGGCAAATCCAGCTGCTTGATGACTTTTTCTGAGATGAGGTTCTTCTATCTTCTGTTATCAACAACAAAATGCAACGGGGTCCCCTTCACCCACATCTGTGAATGGAAAAGGTGCTATGCCTCCTCAGGATCCTCTGGTTCTTCTAGTTGGATTGTTGTGATCACAACAGTAGTAGTGGGTTATGCATCAATTATTTGTCTCCTTTTATTATTGTCTGAATTGGAGTCTGAGTCATGGCTCAACTATGTTTATTTGAGCTCAACCACCAATGATTGTTTCGAGCGACATTCATCGATGTTGTGCCAAGGGATTTTTTGGAAGTTGCACCACTTCCCAATGTCCTTCTTTGTCTTCTTGTTTCTCTTCTTTTCCTATGTCTTGGGCTAGTTGTCTGTTGACTGTTCTGTGAGTTAGGGTTTCCTTTACCATACTTTGGTTGTTTCATATTTGCAGACCCAAATTCCCGCTTGTTCAGCTGCTTGAATTTATGCTTAATTTTGATAGAATATCTATAAGCGGCTCCCAGTGATGAGATATCCAAAAACTCCATTTCATTTTGGATGTACCTATGTAGAGTCTTGCGGTATATCAGAACCAGATGTCACTCAAATTCTTTGATACCCAGCTTGGTGCACAAGGTATGGAAGGTATTTTTGAACTCTAACATTGTTTGGTCCCACTTTTGATGCAGCGTGGTCCATCTCATGTACTAGTCATAATAGTTTCCCACACGGTAGTATTGCTCCTTGACTACATCTATAAAAAAATCCCAAGTGGGCTCGGCCCCAAATATTCCAGACTCCTCTATGGAAATTTGCTCCTAGTAAGTTTCCCACTAATGTTTTACATGGGGGATATCCTTAAAGAGCACAAAGGTGATCTTTTCTATGTCAGAAAATTTTTGAACAAAGAAATAACCTTCTAGCAAATTTAACCATTTTTCCAAATCATCCACATCGATCTAACCTTCAAATACGGGAATATCAAAATTAACTTGTACCTTGCATGGGGTAGTGTCTCCAAAGTGTCTGCTTGACGAAGACACACTTGTTATTGTAGGCAATCGTTGAAGGATTTGGGAAAAATTCACCAACATCTCGTTCCTCTGTTATGTGAGGTATTTCATGAGAAACAAATTGATGGGATCTTCTACTCCCCCATCTCTCTTCTCTTCCACCATGGGAGGTTGCTTGGGCTAGAAAGAGTTGTTGTCCTCAAGAGAAACAAGCTTGAGATCCAACTCTCTATACCCTAACCTCGTCGGGCACATGCACTAAGAAACTAAAAGAATTATCCTTCTCTGATACCATTGATCTGAATTATTTTGAGAATGAAATGAAGGCAGAGATATAACAATGAAATATACAGAGATATTGTTAGATACACATAAATATTGCAATAAACACAAAGATACAATAATGCAAAGTTTTTATTAGTGATAGAATAGACAAAAATTGTAAAATTACAGAGTGAATGACTTGCTATAATGGTGGCATCTTATCTCTGAGAAGAGATGTGAGGGCTACACTCATTCGCAAGAAGATGATGATTATTACAATGAGGATCTAGAGTCATTTTTATCATAAATAAAATCCAAAACCCTAATCCCAAAAGTTGAAACGCCAAAAGGTTTGTGGGCTCTGAAGGGGGTAGTTCATACGTCAACTTCCCAAGGGCATAACTTTTGCATACGATCTCCATTTGGGGCACACGATATCTCGTTTGAAAGGTCTATTCGAGGAATACACATTTTACTGTCACACTTTGGCTAAAGTCTATAGTTTGACTATGGTGGGCCCAAAAAATGTTGTTTAGGGCCTCAAAATGGCCCCAGAAGTTTAGGACCCGAAAATATGTAGAAAAACTGCCAAGGTGGAAACCCATGTTTTGAGCCAGTGGAATAGGTGGGTGGCCATCGATTTCCACTTGGATCAACTTGATATGTGGCACCATACATAATTTATATTTGAAATAGAACCTAGGGATATCTTGGAATGAAATAACCCCCATTTTTCCTTAGGATTGCTTCTTTCAATCTTGAAGGCTTGTTTGCGAGGGTGTTTGCTTAATGCTTTAGAGATTTCAGAACTTGGAAAAATGTGATATCCTTAAACCAAAGAGTTTCCTTTATTATTCTCAAAATAATACAAGCTAGATTGTTGTCAAATGGTATTTTCTTTTTGTTCATAATATTGATAATTATGATTAATCACCAATAACAATCAATGTCATCTCTCTAGCCACATTTATAGAGAGGAATCCATGGAAAAGAGTATACACATCATCCTGGTTTTTTATGGCATTCCCTAAGACACATTCATAAGATAGTTCTTGTTTCCCATTGGGATAAAGGATGAATCCCCTCACACCTACCACCCCTAAGTTTCCTTATGAAGCCCCATAGAAGAAGAGAATGCATTTTTTTTCTTTGCACTACCACTCTTTGAAATATTCCTCGTTCATTCTTATCTACCAATTAGAGTGATGAATTGGTTGAAGGGTGATTAGTTTTAGGTGTGAATCTCCTCCCATAATAATATATAAAAGACACTATTTCTCTTCATAATCAAGCAGATGCACCAAGTGACCTTTTGTGCCCTGAATTTTGATAGCTTTTCACAAAATCCCCCTTGCTTTTGCAACAATTATAGTAGGGTTAATATTTTTTTGTTGAAATGTGGCTTTAATATGGGCCAACTAAACTTTGCAACAAATAAATTTTGGCAATGCTTTTGAAATTATTTTGAGAAAAATATTGTTGGAAATGATCCCCTATAACATTTGAACCAAAGAGTGAGTGTGTCTCTCCATGAATATGAAACTATCATCCTATGATTGATCCTTGCAACGGAAAACTAAAACACATGCATATAAAAGATGCAATCAAAGAAAATATGACGATGGCTTTCAACCTATTCTTGGAACAATGTGCATCATGATAGCCCCTATATTCCCCTTTTTAAGAGGTTCTCTGCAGTCAAAATCTTGTCATGGACCAAGATGCACTCCTAAGATTATATAGTTTCTTAGAAGCAATTACAGTGCTCTAATGACCCATTTGATGTAAATCGCCTAGACTCGGGGTGTCTATCTTAATATAATAAATAGAGAACTACCACCCCATCCATGTTGATCAACTACTTCTAATGTATAGGTGAGAATGAATGCACTATTGGACACACCTACCACACTTAGAGGGGGGGTGAACGAGTGTGGGGCTCTTTTTTCCAAAATCTTCCCTCTTTACAAAAAATCCTTAGTTAACATTCAACATTTATTCATTACCCATTGTTGTCATTTATAACCAATTAGATGAGAACATATATTAGCAACATATATCAACAATATAGCATCATCAAGTCATCACTACAAGGAACACATATAACACAAGATGTATGTACAATTTTTCTTTTTATTATGGACAACAATCTGGGGGTTTATCAGCAACAATTGAATAGAGTACAACTCTACAAGAGCACCAGCTCTATAATGCAAGACTAAGCTTACACCCTCAGAACCAACTGATATGAGGGAACAATCCTCAACAGATATCAATCTGTCAACAGGTACGCGGCCTGTCAGTAGTACAACCAGCATATGTACGCTCCCTGGATCACTACATCCTGCGTATGCACGCGGACAATGTATATAGCAGCCTGTGTATACCTTCTGAGCAGTTAGGGTTTATCCTTCAAGATCAACTCAGATCATCTGCAACCAGTATATCATTCTCTTATGTCTTTCACTGTTCAATATGACCACCATCCAACACATCCAAGCTCTCCAATAGCTCATTCATGCTCCACAATAAATCAATATGAATGTTATCTCAATCATGTATAAAGAACTAGTATACCATAGCAATCATGTCACCACTGAATCACAAGAGTATTGCTCACTCCATCAACCAAATCATCCAAACTTAACCATATCATAGAAGCCATACCAAGAATTCCCTAAGCATTCACAACACAACAAACAATGGTATCCATCAAGACAATAATGTAGCCATACCAGTGTCTCAGTGATAGATCTGAGCCCATAGAATGCAGATCTGAAACCTGCCTCATCATCCAAGAGCTTGGCACCAGCTCAAACACAAATCTCCATGATTTTATCCACTATACTCTCCCTGTACACAGTCAGCTCGCATATATATTCAATGTATACGAACCCTATACACAGACAACCCACGTATACCTCAAAAACTAGGGTTTGTGAAGCTCCGAGAATTTTGCGGTCAAGATCTCTAACATTGTCGAAACTTTGATGCGTCCATGAGATCCTCCTCTTGCTCTCTTCCTCAGAATAGATATGCAATCATGCTCAAGATATCCACACCAATAAGATGCTTTCACAAGAAGCTCTCCATCAATACTCCAAAAGATATTCACAAGACACTCTCCATTGATCCACAAAAGGGATGATTTACAAGAGACCATAGCTATCTTATTTATACTTTCATCCTCTAGGTCACTTAACCCATTTTTATGTTACTTAACCCATTTCTAGGTCACTTAACCTATTTTCCTTATTTTAGGGTTAACCACTTTCCATGAATAGAAAGTTCTCCAATATTTTATCATTTAAATATTCCTTCTTGATTTTATCACCTTACTTTATTATTTAAATAATCCACCTTAACTTTCTCACTTGAATTTATCATTTAAATAATGATTTCTTCTTTTCAATCACTTTGACTTCTTTGACCTTTTGTGGCTTCAAGCCATCATATGGGGGTCCTTCAACTTCGTAAAGCCATAACTCTCAAATCGTGAGGAGTTATATGACATTCCACATACCACCGAAAACGACATGACAAGCACTATCCATCTAGGATAGTTTCACCAACAACTTCATTGATATTCATCTTATTATTCCATATACAATCATGGGTCCTCCAACCATTCTTCTAGGATAACTCAATCTGCAAAGCGTCTTCCCGTGAGGGATTTCACCATAAGGGGACCACTTTGGAGTTCATCCATTTGTGCACCTTATCAATCATGATAAGACAATAATGATTCATCTTTGCATCAATTCACCACTGCATCATATACATCAACTATGCATCATGTATCAATGACAACTCATTGATCCATATTCATCTATTGGTTTCCACTTGACATCTATCATTCTCATCAAGGACAATACATATACATTTGTTCATTAAGAAATCAAGCCTATAAATCAATCCATCACTTGACATCAATCAATCACTTGACATCAATCAATCAAACCATTGGAATCAATGACAACATGATCCAACATGCACAATGTGCGACACACGTTTTTATGGACTCTGTAATGCCCTCGACACTATGTCGTGGAAAAAACTTTGAGTACTTCCCCATGATCCATGGATGGTAAATGTGGTTAACCATTGGCCTTGTTAACGGAACCTAACCCCAAGGGGATTTAGAGAGTTGAACCTGTGACCTCCCCAATTCACCGGGGGAGAGTTCTCACGTCTAGCTCATGACCAACTAAGATAACCCTCAAGGATTGAAATTACCAATAGATCTTATTTGAAGAACATGGAGATATATAACCATAACATTGCTCCAATCATATGATAAATTAATAAGCATTATTACTGCTCAAATTCTCTCCTAGAGGGAAAATTCCTAACCCTAACAGGAGAGCCAAGAGGAAACTCTCAAGCAAGCCACCCACTATCACATTAGTGTTCTTGCCCCACTATTTAGAATAAAAGAAGGGTATCCTAGTCAAGAGGGGAATCCCTATAAGTTAAGGTAGGTTGTTGGAGAAGAAGGGGAATTATCTAACTCAACTTGACAGAAACTTAGCAATTTGTTACTACTCACTCTCAAGGTGCAAGGGAAGTTTAATGTGTAAATAGTTATATCAAACCATTGATCGTGAACAAGATTTGAATAGTGATTTATATTAGACACATGTACTTATTCATACAATGAGATTATGCTTGGAAAATGCAAAGAGATAGAAATTTCTTAATTAATCATAGCAACATGAGATGCTAACAAAGTATGAAGGACATATCCAATGGCATCACAACACTTGAAAGTGACCATGAGATTAAAGAGCTATATCATTCATTCACCATTTTCATAAGCATTAAATATTAAGGGTCTTTGTCATCATCCATATATCATTCACAATAAAGATATCACAATCAAGTGCAAAGTATCAACTCTGATTTAGGACAACAAGAAGAGTTATAGCATGAGTTTGTTAAGTGCAATGTTAAACCATGAAATTACCAAGCTTACTATTGTTTATGCATGAAATTATAGGATATCATAATCAAATCTTAAGGAGCATCCAATGGTCACAATTTATCAACACGTTGGACAAATAAGGGGGTATGTTTATGTGAAGTGTTATGGTGTCAAGATTACTCAAGTGTTGTACCAAATCAACCATAAGAGGTTTAACCATAAAATGGCAGGATAAAAACCCAAGACGTCTCAATAAATGAGAAATTCATTGCATGATATAAGGTATCGATCTACTTAGATTATGTGTTATGACCATATAGATGATCGATCATTGTAATTTAAGCATGAAATCCTTGTCAATTAAAATGAATGATAGAAAATTCACCCTTTAAAACATGTGTTTTCCAAGAATTTGCAAGATAAACTAAAAAATAGATGCATGAAATTAAGAACCTCAAGGTTATTTGCAAAAAAAATGGTTAGATCCACAAATGTAACAACTTAGAGGAAAGATCTAGAACCACAATTTCAGCTAGGAAAACTAGCTTAATTATGCCAACTTTGCAAGATATAACATGAAGAAAATTGTTAGTGTGAGAGAGATATAATCTTAACAAGATATATGATTAGGATTGGAATTATATCTAGAAATATAACTCAAAATATCAAACCCTTGAAACCCTAGATTTCCAAAATAAACAAAAGAAAAGGGAAAATGATGAAAGTTTTTTGGTTGAAGAGATCAATGAGACCAGTGCATAAGAAGGGATATGGGGTCACTAAAAATACCCTATGTGACTTATAAATATGAGTCGATGTTGAGGGACACCAAGAACAATTGCCTCTCAAGTGTCAACCAGATTAGGTGGGGTTTCTCAAACATGGATGGGGGGGATGGTCCTCTATGAATCCTCTCCCAAGTACTATCAAGGTGAACTTAAATTTTGGTCAATGCAAGAGGGAAGAGCCCTAGGACATCCTTCCCCAATGCAAAGGAAACAAACAATAATGATCACAAGGAATAAGGCAAGAATTACATACTTTGATTTCCCTCTCAAGTGGAGAAAGGTGCCCTTCTTTGACCTTGTAGTAGTTCCTTCCTCTAGAAAACTTGAAAAAATACCAACAAGTTTTGCAATATGCTAGAACAACACTTGAAAAAATAATAGAAGCATAATAGAACTCAGTAGGAAAATCTCTCAATATTCTCCAGTAGATGAAAATGAGGAGGCTCTCTCCTTTAAGGAGCCTTCTCAATACAATGTGCTAGCTCAAACCATGAGCTCAAGTCAAATCCATGAGTAAATACAATGTGTGTGCATAAAACCACCCTCAAATTCCTCAAATACAAGAGAGCCATCCTGAAAATGGCTAAGAGTGTGACCATAAGTCACACAAGTGGTCCAAAGAGCATAAAAACAAGTGTTCTCTCCTCAATAGTGTCAATGTCCTCTCAAATGAATGGTGAATAGTCAACAATATGCCCAAGAATCAATGGCACTCCTCAAACTAACTTCATGAAGTGAGACTCAAGTGAAAAAATCTCCAACTAAGGGTGATGTCATGCCACATGTGTGGGACATCCAAGGTGAGCATCCAAAGAAAGGTGGCATGTGTGGCTCCCCAATATTGGGCACTTCTCAATAAAATAGTTTGGTAAATTCCATAACAAAATATAACCACTATAAAAATCTATGGCCATGTGTAACAACCTCCTAGAATTCCTCAACTGTCTCAACAAACCTCCCAACCTCCCACGTGTGGTCCAAGAGGGAGTAATCAGGCATACATGTGAGTGAATGCATTCAACTGGGAAAGGGAGCCATCCTGGAGTGGTCCATGTGGTAGCTATGATGATGTGGCATCACTTTCATTGCTTGATGCACTATCATGGATCCTAAAGTAGTGACACGTATCCCAATGAAATACATAGATCCCAATAAAAATGGCATGGATCCCAATGCAATGACATGTATCCCAATTAAATACACATATCCCAAGAAAAATGGCATGTAACCCAATGTCAGTATATATGGAAAAATACAAGTACATGGACCTGAAGACGACATCATGGATCCCAATGAAATGTCATGGATCTTGAGGCATGGTACATGGATCCCAATGCAAGGCACCCAATTGTAGTGGAGGGTCCAACTTCCTTGAAATCCATTAGGTGATGCACACTTAATGATTTCTCTTAACACAACATAATAAAGGTTAATTCTAAAATTTACCTAAGTTTTACTAGGGGGTAACAACATTAACCCTTATACATGTGACATCCTAGGAGAAAGTATTTTCTAAGTCCCTAGGTAAAAAGTAAGTGAAGCGATGAATAATTATGGAAAGGGGAAGGGGAAATTTTCATGTGATGACCCTTAAAGTCATATAATATGTCAATGGTATTATAATTTTGTTCAACTAGCTTTCAAGAGATAGGATTTTCTATGGAAGTCTTTAATAGGAAGCTTTAGCATTGAGTTATCTTTCGTCGACATTGTTTCTTACTACCCCTTTTTCCTTTTTCTTTATCTATTCATTATATTGAACAAGTCCCTTTTGCTTTAGATATTCATAGAAAAGCCTGGGACTAGGGGCATTGGCCTCATAGCGAGGTGGCATAGCTCAAGCTTTAATATTTTTGGCTCTTCACCTCTAGTTTTTTTTGGCTTTATTAACTTAAGCTTTCTCAATTAGACGTTTCTAGTGACATTTGATTAGTAAAAAATTATCGGGAATATATATTTTTTATGGATGGAATGGAGTGAAATGGGGAAAATGGAAAGTGTTAAGTATGGTTAGGATGTGGAAAGCACTACCTCAACAAGTTTCCTATTAGTACAAGCTGACCTAAGAAATGATGACACTTATAAAGGAAAATTGTGTCCTCGATGGTATGACAAGACAAATAATAAAACTATAAATGTTATGAAGTGTTATCAGATCTCATTTCAGTGTTTACCACTTTCATGAATAACTCAGAAGTTATAACACCACATCCAAGTACAAAAATAATGCATGGAATATCAAATAGAACATAGTGAAAACCATAATGTACCATCCATAGTGCATCCATCTATCATCTCAGGAGTGAGGGAGGAGATCTCATATACCATGGTTAAGGTAGCACACTCACATATCTGAAGGAGAAACTAAGAGAACCATCTTAGAGAATATGAACAAGATAATTCATGCAACAAACAACACAACTCCCTTGTGAGGGTGCCTCTGAAGTAGTCACCCCTTGGGGGGTGACAAGCACACCAAACTATTATTTCAAGGAAATGTTTAAATAAGAATGATATCAAGTTATGATGAATATACTTAGCAATATTCATTTTTACCTTCAAATTTTTCTCATGTTTGTCTTGTTAAGGAGAGGCCAGTAATGGCCTTTCATTTCATTAGTTTATCCATAATTTAACATAGTCATGATATTAATGTTAATCACTCCACAAACAATAAAGAAACAATCATATATAAACCCATTAAATTTTAGTCCAAGTCATATTTTAACAAACACTTGGCAAGCAAACACTTAACCATAGTTTATTGACAAAGAACTTATATAAAACATATATTGGATGAAACTATTACCTACACTTGTTTATTTTATTTTATTTTATTTCTCTTAACCGACATATAATATGTAAAGTGCTCATAACCAAGTTATAACCAAGATCTAGGTTAGAACATAGTTACCAACTTAACAAGAACTCTACAGAGTTCTCGTTTTTTGGGGGGTCCAATTTTTTACCCCGTTTTTAAAAATGGTGTTACCTGTAGCACCCCCCCTCTGTTTTTAGGTGGTTTTCAATATTTTAATTTTTTTCGATCCACAATGTTTCCACATTATTTTTTCATCTATTTTCTATTTTTTCTATTTTTTTTTATTCAACAGTGTTTTTAGTCATTTTTTCATGCTTCTTTCAATCTTAAGAATATTTTTTACCATTTATTTTTTTGAAGTTATGATTCTTCATATAATTTTGTCTCCTTAATTAATTTATTGTTCCATACTTTTTAAATATAGTGAAAAACATCATTTTTAACACATTGTTTACCTTTACTTCATTACATCGAAAAAAAAAATGGAGTTAAATAACATTATTTTTGAATATTTAGCAAAAAAATACACATTTTATAGCCATATATAATAAAAAACCTATACATTTTGGTACATATTCCTTAAAATGACATGTCAAATAAAGCATTTTTATGGACATAATTGATCAAAAAAAGTCAAAACTTTATAAAAAAATTATCATTTTCTTTCATATTTTTATACATTTGAAGTAAAAAATGACAACATCTAATAAAATTTTCCAATGTATAGTGATTCACATACAAATAAAACGAAAAAAAAAAAAAAAAAGATT
>CBVK0101731091.1:0-12255 GCA_900067695.1 Picea abies | reverse complement strand
GTTTTTTAGGTTTTTCTTTAATGGTTTTTTTTCATATAAATTTGTTTTAAAATGTTTTTGTTTTTTAAATTTCAATTCTTTTTGTACTCTTTTTTTTTAGTTTTTAATTGATCCAAAAAAAATGAATTATATTTTTTTGCTAAATATTTAAAAATAATGTTATTTAACTACAAGTATTTTCTATGTATTGAAGTAAAGGTGAAAAATGTGTTAAAAATGATATTTTCCACTATATTTAAAATGTATGGAACCATAACTTAATTAAGGACACATAAATATATGAAAAATATTAATTTACAAAAATTAAATGGTGTACAACATTTTTAACATTGGATGAAGCATGACAATATGATTAAAAACACTATTGAATAAATATATATATATATATAAAAGTTTGAGAAAAAAAAAATGAACAATTTGAAAATAAATGAAAAACAAACATTTTAAAAAACAAAGTGGAAACCTTATGTATCAGAAAATTTAAAATACCAAAAAACCACCTAAAAAGTGAGGGGGGTGCTACCGGTAGCACCATTTTTAAAAACGGGGTAAAAAACTTGACCCCCCAAAAAGCAAGAACTCTATAGAGTTCTCGTTAAGTTGGTAACTATGTTGCATTTGACTATCTCAAAAAGAGGATTATTGGGATATTCTTGCATCAATTCCCTTCTAGCCTATGTAGAATGATTTCCTCCAATCACATAATATTTGTAGTCAAAACATTTTGATCTATCAAATTCTTCCCTCGTAGAAACTTTCATTGGGTCAACAAGAACTAGGTAGTCAACCACATGTGCATATGGATTGTACCTAATCAATGCTTTCAAATTGTGAATATGCAAGTGATGCAGTTTTCTAATTTGATATTTTTCTTGCCCTTCTGTGGGTTTATAAAGTTGTTTCACATTCAACTGAAATGTGTGGCCATCATCAACTAAGTTTGTCGTCCTCATTCTATTTCGAATGGCATTTTGTGTTGTTTTCATAATACCATCCTATAGATTATCACCCGGTGTTATTATTTCTCTGCTACCTTTAGGACTTTCACTATAATACTCTGAGCTAACGATGGTTTCTTGAACATTATCAACATTTGTTTTCTTCCTCTTATGATTTAAATGTGTTTCATCTAAATCAATGATTTTTTCATAATCAATAAAAATAGACTCGCCATCAACCATCGCTATTTTGCATTTATCTTGTTTATTCCTTTTGCGAGAAGGAGTGATAACCTCATTGAGACTAATCTCAACAAAATATTCATTTGGAGTTTCCTCATTTTCAAATGGAATCCTTTTAGGATTTCTAAAATGAGGATTTTTCTTTCTTCTTTCATGTTCTTCTCCATCTACTCTTGCAGGTTCAACCTCCATTACTTTATGTTTATTTTTCCTTTCTTCTTGTGTCTTTTCAATATGAAAAGCACTGATGACATCCATGATATTATTCTTTGTAGAGTAAACCCCCACTAACATATGTGAAAGTCGTTCAACAAAATCCTGTAAAGATAAAATATAACATTTTCATGTTAAATAAAATTAAAACATTACCATGATACTAAAAAAAATAAACGACACAAAAATAGAAATAAAAAACTTACATTGGTTTTCTCAATGTCATCAATGATGGATGCACATAATTCTGAAAAACATTTATTCTTATTATAATTTCTTAATTTGAAACAATATCTAAACTTGATATAAGTTATGTCTTGTTTGACAAGTGCATAAACAATCTTTGTGGTTGGCACCAAACATATATCTTGTAACAAGCCAAGTGCTTGATAATATCTTTGCACATGTTTTAATTCAGCACAATACAAATATATATGATCTACATTGTTGTCTTTCTTATCTTTAACAAACCAAGAATATTCCAGTTTGTTTTCACCTTCCACAGATTTCCACTCTCTAACATTATGCATTGTCTTTGATAGCTCAGGTGTTATGCTATCATTTTGTTGTCTAACATTCATGGAGGTTCCAATTGCATTTTTGTATGCCATTATTGCAGGTCGTGATCCAGATATATTCATAGATAATCTCTTTCTTGTCATTTTCCTATATTAAGATAAAAAAAAAAAATTAGGCGTTTACATTATAATAAACTAAAAAAAAACATTGACTATAAAAACTAATTTAAAAAAAATAAAAAATAAATTGACCCATGAAGTTATTGGGCTTATGCCAGGACCGTGGAGGCTGGGGTGATGCCCCCCCTGGCTAAGGCACGATCTCGTGGGGCCGATCCTTACCCGCGAGGGGGGCTGAGGGGATGCCCGACATCGCCCTAGCCCGGCCAGCCTCGTGACCAAGCCATGGGCGTGGGACCGTGACTTGGACACGGGGTTGGCTGAGCTAGAGCGATATCGGGCATAGCCCTAGCCCCCACAGCCAAGCCCCGGACATTGCCTAGTAACTACCATGGGCAAAAACTAAAAAAAATTAAGTAAAAAACAATAAAAAAGAAAAATGTTTTTACAGAAATATACCTAAATTTGGCTTTTTTTTTCTTTTCTTTTTTTCAAAAAATCTTAAGGATTTTGTTAAGATTTTTTGAAAAAGTCTCAATTTTTTAAAAAAGTTGGGTATTTTTTAGAAAAAATGAGAAAACATCTAAACAAATTTAAGGTTTTTTAATTTTTGCATAAAAATTTATTATGTGGTTCAAAGATAATCTTATAATTGTTGTTTTGGTAAATGGTAAGAATCTAAAAAATAACTAACCTCTTAAATGCTAGATTCTCCTTGGATGTCTTCTCAATGTTTCTCCCTTGTAGCTTGTTCCAAATCCTTTAACGAATACTGCCCAAGATATCACACAATGTAAAAAGATAAAACAAGATTGTGTATATATAACACAGATGATATAAATTACTATTAGTATAACGAATGTGGGATAAATAAAAATTATGTATATTGTGTACATATATACCTAAAATTATATGGATCATCAATATGTTTAATAAATGTGGGGTAAATAAATAAACATGATAAATATTGTATTTAACATGTAAATAACAAAATAAAAGAGTAAAAGTTGTTTTTAAACACAATGTAAAAAGATAAAACAAGATTGTGTATATATAACACAGATGATATAAATTACTATTAGTATAATGAATGTGGGATAAATAAAAATTATGTATATTGTGTACATATATACCTAAAATTATATGGATCATCAATATGTTTAATAAATGTGGGGTAAATAAATAAACATGATAAATATTGTATTTAACATGTAAATAACAAAATAAAAGAGTAAAAGTTGTTTTTAATTTTTAAAGGAAAATAAGCTAAAAAAAAAGGGGGGGGAATTTTGGAGGGTGAAATTTTAGTAGGGAGGGGGGGATTATGGGGAAAATTTTGGAGGGAAATATTTTTTTTTGGGGGGGGCGGTGGTGGATTTAGAGGGAAAAAATCATTATGCATGTAATAATGGCATAGGGAGGGTGAGCATTTGTATCACTATATGTTCTCAAAGAGAACGGATGGCTTCGTCAGATAAAGAAGATTTTATTTCTGAGACATCAACAAATTGTTCGCATATCTCTTTTGTTGGGACTAGGAAATGTGATAGGAATGTTTGTAATGAAAATGAGGCATTGTATTTTTCAGCTAGTCAGAATTGTGATCATAGTGCAAGCAATTTTATTCAACATGCTCCTCATGAAAGTCCTAAATCATAGGACTTTGGACTTTGAAGGCATCGATGATGAAGATGATGAATATGATGGTGATAAATCTATTTAGCAGTTTAATAGTAATGAAAATAATCAAAATGTAGGTCAAAGTGGAGACTATGATCAATGTTTAAATGATTGGAATGAAATTTTTCCTCCAAGTGAGGAGTTTCAAGGTACCGATGAAGATTTCAAAGGAACCATGAAAATGATGGAGAAATTCCCTCAAGTGAAAATTTTAAAAGCAGCGACAATGATTATGACAATGGTGGACACTTTAAACCGAGTGGGGAATTTAAAGACAACAATGTTGGTGATGATGAATTTCCTCCAAGTGAGGCTTTTGAAGGTACTGATGAAGATTTTCCTCCAAGTGAGGATTTTCAAGGCACGAAAGAGGATGATGAAGAATTCCTCCCAAGTGGGGATTTTAAAAGTAATGATGGTGATTATGGCAATGTTGGACACTCTTTCTCGAATGAGGAATTTAAAAGAAGTAATGTTGGTGATGATGATTTTCCTCCAAGTGAGGATTTTCAAGGTATTGATGAGGATAATGAAGATTTTCCTCCAAGTAAGGATTTTCAAGCCAGTAATGAGGATGATGAAGAATATCTCTCAAGTGGCGATTTTCAAAGTAGTGAAGATGATTATGCCATTGATGGAAACTCTTTCCCGAGTGATAAATTAAAAAGAAACAATGTTGATGTTGATTTTCTTCCAAGTGAGGATTTTCAAGTCACTAAGCAAGATGGTGAAAATATTCACTCAAGTGGGGATTTTGAAAGCAATGAAGATGATTATGTCAATGGTGGAAACAATGTTGATGATGATTTTCCTCCAAATGATTATGTTGATGATGATGTTCTCAATCATTCAGCTGCAACAAATCAAGGTGATCGACATTCTCTAGTTCAGTCTCCTGAAAATGTTTTTCTTGATACTCCATGTGGTGATAAGGAAAATCCTTCTAGTGAGGATGATGAAATAGTGGAGACATTGCAAAGAAACATTGTGTCTAGGACCAAGATTAGATCTCTTTATATCAATCAAAATCATTCTAGTTATACAAGGTCTAGGAAATAATTTCTCACTAAATCAATTTCCATAAGTGAATTGATTTCAATGAATGTTGTCAAAATAATTGTTTGAAAAGCATGGACTAGATGTATGCCTTGAATAAAATGAAGACATATTTGTCAATGAATAAGAGCATGCAAAATTCATATTTGATGGGGTGCATGATATCCACCAATACAGGATATGATTATCGCATTGGGAATATTTTACTTTGCAGAAAGGCTTTCAAAAAAATTCACTCAATTGGTAATCTTCGTCTATTAAGAATCCAGACAAGGTTGGAAAAAGATCCTTCATTTTATTCAAAGGTACATCATGGACGAGAGAGTGGGCCATTTACAAGCACTACATTGTCATGGATGCGTGATTTATTTTCCAAACATGGAGAGTGTATGCAAGATAGAGACACAATACATATTCCAGATAATTTCTCAAGGAGGAAAATCTACAACTTGTACAAAGGATATGCTGAAGGTGTTGAAGGAATGGTAATTTTATTACATATGTGTATTTTAAAAGAATATGGAAGAAACAATTCAACAATGTTTGTATTCCTAAGAATTCAAGGATGGGGATTTGTAGTATATGTGCTACTCTTAAATCAAGAAGAGATAAATATGAAGGGGTAGAAAGAGATATGTATTTACTATATATTTTTTTTTAATTGAATAGTTATAAACTATGAAAACATACGATCGGTATTTTATTTTTATGTCATGTGCAGATTCCATAGTTAAAGCACTTCAAGAACATCAGAATCAACAAGCTGGAAAACTCCTAATTGCAGATTCCTACTCCTAACTGTTGAAAAACTGAACCTTTAAATATATACAAATTTCCTCAGTAACCATACAAATAACTTTGTGACTGGATGATCTTCATCCTCATCTTGACAACTGAGCACTAAGTAACAATGGAGACATAATGACAACCACACATACTTCCTTGAAAAATAATACTTACAATTGAGTAACTTTTTTCTTATGATGACAATAGCTGAAAATATATTGTTGCAAAACATCTCCATATAGATAGCAACAGGATTTTGAAATCCATACAAAACTTGTTGTGGCTCATCAATGAATTCCTCTTTGGTTGATTCAAGCATGGGCTGGCTTGAAAACTGTTGCAATTTATTTCCACTCTTTTCACCAATTTTCAGTGAATATGGGTGAATATGAAATGGGATCTCAAGATCTATAGCTGGGACTAGCTCATTTTTACATTGGTAATAATCAAGATGAAAATGAGAGTTGTCAACAAGTAGTGTATCAGAGACATGTCTATCTTCTTCTAGTCCATTTTCTTGTGAAGGCATATCATAATGAAGATCATTCAAAACCTCTTGATCATCATGAAAAGTACTTTCTTCTATGGAAAATTCTTCATCACAAGTATTATTTTTGTGACAAGCAAAGTCTTTAAAAAGTAAATAAAACTCATCACAACATTTTTCATAAAGATGTTCAGCAGAAAAATACTCCTTACAAAACAAATTAAAATCAGCATGAAAATATGTCAAAGATTTGATATTGGCAACTGGAAGAGGTCGGCACTAGTCACGAGCTATTCCCTCTAATGAGTAAATGAAAATATTGATCTGAACATCCTCATGCACGATCTGAAGTCGATGAATAAAATCATGGAAATCTAGAAAGTGTTCAGCTGGTACTTCCCAATCTTCTCCTCTAAATATGGGAAGACAACCTTCCCATTCATCTCTACTAGGCACTAGATTTTGAAAACCAACTATCTTTGAAAAATAATAGAAAGCATACCTCTGAGCTAAGATCTTGTCCATTTCAAAACATTGGAGTCACCAATAGATATATGAACAGTGGAGTTTCCATGGTGAAATATAAGAATTCTAAAAGTGTCTAGCTCATTTCACTATCCAAAGCTAGATCTAATCATCATAGTTCACCCAGGGAAGGTGTCTTCATTGTCGTCCCCAGCAGTGGCGCCAAGAATGTTAACACTGCGAATAACACTTAGACTGTTGTAAGTGCAAGCCCAGTACCAATCAAAATATAAATGGATTAAATTGGTTTGAGTAGGTGGATCAACAAGACTGAGAAAGAAAGGGAGAGTGAAGCAAAATGTCTGCAGAGGCAGTCCATTGGGCATGGAGTCATAACATCCTACAGATAAAAGGAAGTCAAACTGTATATCAGAAAAAAAGGATATATAATGAATAGTAGAAGCATAGTGAATATGAAAAAAGGAAGAAAATCCATTATACAAAGATCATTTCTGCAACAGATAAAGATTTTCTTAAACAATGAACAATGATTTAATGGGCAAGCTACAACATATCCTCTGTTGTTCATGAATCCATCAATCAATGGTAGCTATGATCCTCAAAACCTGCAATATATTCAACCAAGAAGATAACAAATAAATGGAAAAACACAGAAGCCAATATGATAATATCTCTCATGAATATTTAATGGTAGAAAATGTCATAACAAATAGGACCCCGAGCTTACAAATGAGCAACTAAAACTGGTCCTCCAACTCTCTCCTCTCTTGGCTCATGAATCCAACCCATTCCTTATCAAAATCCACTTTCATATATAGTTAATTATCTATATATACCCTAAGGAGATCGAAACCAAGGAGCTACATAAGATTCTCCTCCATTTAGGAGTCTTGTTACAAAAGTTTCCAACAAAAACCTAACAAATTCTTATTTTTAGGGATCTTGTCTAATTAGATAAATTCTTTTTGAAACAGGTCATTCTGGTTGATTTGAAGATGGAACACATGTCCCTCATTTTCAAATAACTCCTGGGAGACCATTCAAACCTTCCTTGATAGGTGGAAACCTCCAAACAGGGCGAATATACAACAATTATGCAAAACAAAGAGTTTGCAGCGCCAGTTTGCAGCACATTGGTATTTTAATTATATCTTTCAAATTCCAAACTGGGTCAGGCTGAATTTTGGTCAGAAAGTCAATTCCATTATCATGATCCTCCGAAAACAATTTCAGAAAAAACCACATCACCGTTTGGGATTTATGATCAAATCTTTAGGAGAAACTGCTACAAGAAATGAGTTCGTAGCGCCAACTCAAACATAGCTTGCACACTTCGAGGAGGCTGTTAGTTGATGGTATGAAATAATCCCTGGATAAGTGGTTAAATTGTAGGCTCTGAAAACCATAAATCCTCCTTGACATGATCCTATAAACCTTATGACTCGAAAAACAAAACCAAGGTGATTTTTTGACCCATACAATCTTATGTGTTAACATTTAGCTCCACAAGGGATGGCATGTTCCCTATGAGATTCCAAGAACATGAAGTTCCAATGCCTTATCCATTCCATTTCTGCAATCTGTATTTTGTCTATTCCTTGAGAGTACCTCTGATCATTTATTGAAAACTGAAGAAGAAAAAAAAACACTCACTGCAAATCAAATGCTTACATAGAAAGCTTATTTATATACATTCCTACTCCTAACTGCTGAAAAATTGAACCTTCAAATATATACAAAATTCCTCAGTAACCATACAAATAACTTTATGACTGAATGATCTTCATCCTCATCTTGGAAAATGAGCACTAAGTAACAATAGAGACATGATGACAACCACACATACTTCCTTGAAAAATAATACTTACAATCCAGGAACTTTGTTCTTATGATGACAACAACTGAAAATCTATTGCTGCAAAACATCTACATATATATAGCAACAGAATCTTGAAATCTATACAAAACTTGTTGTGGCTCATCAATGAATTCCTCCTTGGTTGATTCAAGCATGGGCTGACTTGAAAACTGTTGCAATATATTTCCACTCTTTTTCACCAATTTTCAGTGAATATGGGTGAATATGAAATGGGATCTCAAGATCTATAATTGGGACTAGCTCATTTTTACATTTGTAATAATTAAGTTGAAAATGAGAGTTGTCAACAAGTAGTGTATCGGAGACATGTCTATCTTCTTCTAGTCCATTTTCTTGTGAATGCATATCATAATGAAGATCATTAAAAACCTCTTGATCATCATGAAAAGTACTTTCTTCTATGGAAAATTCTTCATCACAAGTATGCTTTTTGTGACAAGAAAAGTCTTTACAAAGTAAAGAAATCATCACAACATTTTTCATAAAGATGTTCAACGGAAAAATACTCCTTACAAAACAAATTAAAAGCAGCATGAAAACATGTCAAAGAGTTGATACTGGCAACTGGAAGAGATCGGAACCAGTCACGAGCTATTCCCTCTAATGAGTACCTAAAAATATTGATCTGAACATCCTCATGCATGATCTGAAGTCGATGAATAAAATAATGGAAATCTAGAAAGTGTTCGGCTGGTACTTCCCAATCTTCTCCTCCAAATATGGGAAAGCAGCCTTCTCATTCATCTCTACTACGCACTGGATTTGGAAAACTGACTATCTTTGAAAAAACACATAAAGCATACCTCTGAGCTAGGATATTGTCCATTTCAAAAAAGTGGAGTCACCAATAGATATGTGAATAGTGGAGTCACCATGGTGAAAGATAAGAAGTCTAAAAGTGTCTAGCTTCGGTTCACCATCCAAAGCTAGATCTAATCATCATAGTTCACCTAGGGAATGTGTCTTCATTGTCGTCCCCGACAGCAGCGCCGAGAATGTTAGCACTGAGAGTCACACTTAGACTAGTATAAGTGCAATCCCAGTACCCATCAGAATATAAATGGATTAAATTGGTTTGAGTAGGTGGATCAACAAGACTGGGAAAGAAAGGGAGAGGGCAGTAAAATGTTTGTAGAGGCATTCCATTGGGCATGGAGTCATAACATCCTACAGATCAAAAGAAATAAAATTGTATACTAGACAAAAGGAACACATAATGATGAGTAGAAGCATAGTGAATATGAAAAAATGAATAACATCCATTATACAGAGATCCTTTCTGCAACATATAAATATTTTCTTAAACGGTGAACAATGATTTAATGTGAAAGCTACAACAGATCCTCTGTTGTTCATGAATCCATTAATCAATGGAAGCTATGATCCTCAAAACCTACAATATATTCAAGCAAGAAGATAACAAATAAATGGAAAAACACAGAAGACAAACTAATAACATCTCTCATGAATCTTTAATGATAGAAAATGTCATAACAAATAGGCCCTCGGGCTTACAAATGAGCAACTAGAATTGCTCCCCCAACTCTCTCCTCTCTTGACTTATGAATCCAACCCCTTCCTTATGAAAATCCACTTTCATATATATTTAATGATCTTTATCTACCCTAAGGAGGTCGAAACCAAGGAGCTACATAGGATCCTCCTCCATTTAGTAGTCTTGTTACAAAATATTCCAACAAAAACTTAACAAATTCATATTTTTAGGGATCTTGTCTAATGAGATAAATTCCTTTTGAAACAGTTCATTTTGCTTGATCTGGAAATGGAACACATTTCCCTCATGTCCAACTAACTCTTGGGATACCATTCGAACCTTCCTTGATAGGTGGAAACCTCCAAACAAGGCGAATATCCAACAACTATGCAAAACATAGAGTTTGCAGCGCCAATTTGCAGTGCACTAGTGTTTTAATTATATATTTCAAATTCTAAACTGGGTTAGGCTAAATTTTGGTCAACATGTCAATTAAATTATCATGATCCTCCATAAACAATTTCAGAAAAACCCACATCACCGTTTGGGATTTATGATCAAATCTTTAGGAGAAACTGCTACAGGAAATGAGTTCGCAACACCAGTCTGCAAGTTCGCAGCGCCAACTCAAACATAGTTTGCACACTTCGAGGAGGTTGTTAGTTAATGGTATGAAATAATCCCTGGAGAAGTGGTTAAATTGTAGGCTTTGAAAACCATAAATCCTCCTTGACATGATCCTATAAACCTTATGACTCGAAAAACAAAACCAAGGTGAATTTGTTGACCCATACAATCTTATGTGTTAACACTAACATTGTTGAAGTTCAACAAGAATCTCAAGGTGCTATTGAGTTTACACAAGCATAGGAAAGAGAAATGTATATTGGTTCACAAAGGTCATGTGCATAATGTGAAGCCATGGAATACCTTTACAGGGGTTCAATACAAGATATTAAGGATGCTAGCATGATTGCAGTTTTAGCGACTGAAGATCCACATGGTTATCCATTCTGGATTGGAAAGGTTATAAAGATTGAGAAGAAAATGATGATGTTATTGCTATTGAAGTGCATTTTTATGCAACAAGTACACACCCATTCAATGGTGTGTACAAGCCAGAGATGGTGGTTGAGAAACATGTCAATAGAAAGAGAAAAAGAAAGGGTCAAAATACAACTCACCGTCGCACTAACCTCTTAAAATTAGATGATGTAGACATACATGTTTATGACTTCAATTTGACAAAGAGATGAACTCTTCGCTCCAAGACAACAAAGATTATCAAGAGGTTGTTTCCACAAGAAATAAATGCAAGATGGGAGTCTGTTGAACCTAGTCGTAGATCTAAAAGGCATTTGACATTTAAAATGGTGGGCATGCATGTAGACTCAAATGGTGCATTCATCGACAATAGAGAAGAGTATGGATTATCTACATCTTTATCCAATCATTCATCTGAAGACAATGTAGAATATGATGGTATTTCATAAACCATGAGTCAATCTGAATAAGTGTATGAAACATTTTATGCATTTTTTATTCATGTGGTGTTTGTATGATAACTAGAAATGAGCATTGAACTTACATATGATCTTACACGAAGTTATGAATCTTTTGTTATGTTTTATGAATGATATGTTTTTTATTATGGATAATATAATAAAATGTCTTAGCTCATATATTTTGAATATGGACAATATAACAATATTTTTAAGAAATAATTTATGTTTCATTCATTGTAACTTGTATTTACTTATTTTATTATAAGTAAAAAAATTATTAAAAAGTGACCTTGAATTTTTTAAGTATATTGTGATATTTCCATGACATTATGCATTACCTTGTGATTTGAGTGATAATAAGATTTAAAAATTAAACATTTAAGGGTTGATTTTATGATTTCGTTTACAATGATGATGAATTATTTTACCACTTTATAAAAATGTGTCATTTTCATACCCCAATTTTAGAATGGGTGCTACTGGTAGCAGTATTTTTCAATTTGATGGTTGATTTTGAGGTTTTGGTTTTAATGGATCAAGTGCTAAAAATATGATTTCAAATTATCTCAAATTTTAACGTTTTGAAAAGAAAAGAAAAAATTCAAAAACATCTTTTTTTTAGGTGTTGATTTTAAGGTTTTTTTGAGCTACTGTCTAAGTTTTAAAGGACGTGTTTGAAAAATGTTGTAATTTTGACCTCGTTAAAAAAAATGGTGCTACCGGTAGCACCACTTTTTGATTTGGGGGTTGATTATGATGTTTTTTATGCAAAAATATGGGTTTTTTGGGCCAGAGTTCTTGTTTTGAGGTCACAGTTCTCATTAAGTCAGTAACTATGTTTTAGCATAT
>CBVK0101731081.1:0-19258 GCA_900067695.1 Picea abies | reverse complement strand
TTTCCCTTTATGGGTTTCCTTAGGAAATATTTGTCTCTGTATATTTCATATGTGTGATTGATGTTGAATATTCTATTGCTTACTTCCATGCATTATGGTGATCATCATTGAGTGTTCTGTAAAGAGTTCAAAGTGGGAATAATTGTTTATGCACATTGACAATTGATTCACCCCCCCCTCTTAGTTATCCAATAATTGGTATTAGAGTGGGTTCCTTTTATATAAGGGTAGATCCTAGAGCTTAAACATGGCTAGACATGAAGGAACTTCAACCAATAATTCCCCCATGTTCAATGAAACAAACTTTACCTTCTGGAAAGTTAGGATGAGAAACCACATAATGGCTTTAGGTGCAGATGTTTGGGATGTTGTAGAGACTAGTTATGTAAAGCTAGTTTTACTAGCTTCTAAGGATGACAAGCTAGAATTCAGATTCAAAGTCTATGAATTCTATTCTGAGTGGGCTTGTAGAAACATAATTTGTAATAGTTATGCACTTAGAATATGTCAAAGAAATGTGGGACAAAATAATTAGCAGTTATGAAGGTAATGAGAAGGTAAAGGATGCCAAGATTCAAACCTACAGATTACATTTTGAACAAATAAATATGAAAGAGGATGAAACTATTGTGAAGTACTTTCTGAGAGTTGAAGAACTAGTAAATGAAATGATAGGACTTGGTGAAAAAATTGAAGATGTCTCTTTAGTTCAGAAAATTTTGAGATCTTTGCCAGATAGGTTCAACCCAAAGGTCTCTTCTATAGAATAACTTAATGATCTAAAAGCTCTGCCTATTGACCAACTCCTAGGAACTCTGACTACTTATGAAATGAGGATAGGTAAATATAAACCCACCTCTATAGAAGCATCATTTAAAGTAGATGAGAATGAGGATTATGATCCTGATGAAATTGAAGAAAAATTTGTGAGAAGACTAAAGAAAAGATCAGGAAAGTACCAAGGTAAGTTTCCCTTCAAATGTTTTAACTGTGGAAATATAGGTCACTTTGCATCTAAGTGTCCACAGAAGAAGGAGGATCAAAATTTTGAAGGTGAAAAGAAGTACAAACCCAAGAGATTTGGTAAAAAGAAAAGTTTATGTGTAAACAATGATGACTCTTTCAGAAGATACAAATAGTGACTCTTCCTATGAAGATAAGGTTAATGAATTTATGCTTATGGCCAAAGAGGATTATGATAATAAAATCACATGAAGTTATGTTAATGATGAAGAAGCTTTGGTTGATATGGAAGGTGAAATAATCAGTGCTTTAGAAGAGATTGACAGACTCAGAATTAAGAAGAGAAAAAAAAAACAATTGTGGATGGATTTTGAAAAGAATGGTAAAAAACCTGATGAAGACTTTGCCCTACTAAAAGTGGATTTAGAAGAGGCAAAGAAAATAGAGTAAATTCTAAAACAATAGTTATCAGAAAAGAAGGAAAGATGTGAAGCCTTGGAAGAAGAGGTAGTAAAAACCAGAAAAGAGATGGAGAAGTTTAAAGCATTGTATCTCCAAAATATTCCAATCATTAAACCCTCAAAAGAACTAAATGACATTCTGAGAAAACAAAGATCTCCCTTACTCAAGATTGGTTTAGGTTATGTAAATGGTTCAAGCAGCAAACAACTAGAAAGAAAAGAGCCAATAAAGATGATCAAGTTCCCAGTCAACAGAAATCAGACAATGTGAGTACTATGCCACCAAAAGATAATCAAGAAAAGATGATCCTTGATAAAAAATGAAGATATAAAAAGATGGAGCAACAAATTCCAAGAAGAAGGCCATCCTTCAGGTACCAAAATTTCTTCCATGGTTACTGTTTTTACTGTTCTGATTTTGGTCATAAGATTGCAAATTGTCAAATTAAGCTTAGAGACATGCAATTGAGGAGGTCAAGAAATAAATTATCTTTACAACATAGAACTAAGAATCCAATGATTATACAACATAGAAACAATCACTTTGACATGAAGAATTACAAGGCAGATCCAAGGATAAATCCCTTAGATAGAAATGCCAACCCATGGAAAAAGAAAGATAGTGAAAAATGTGGTCTAGTGCTTTCAACTCAAAAACAAAAAGACCACTGGGATATAGACAGTGGATGTTTCAAGCACATGACTGGAGACAAGGATAAGTCTATGTCTATAAGTAAAAGGAAAAAAAGAAATGTAAGCTTTGAAAATGATGAATTGGGTAAAATCAAGGGTAAAGAGATGGTGAGTTTGAGTAATGGTAAAGGAAAATCCCAGGATGTTCTTCTTGTACATGGGCTGAAACATAATTTGCTCAGTGTAAGTCAAATTTGTGACAGAGGATGTGAAGTGGTGTTCACCTCCAAAGATTGTAAGATAACTTCTGTAAACTCACGACAAGTGGTGGCTAAAGGCATAAGGACAAATAATAATGTATATGTGTTGAAAGAAGATAGAGAAGAGTGTCATCTAAGCAAACATGATGAAATTTGATTATGGATTAGGAGACTTGGACATCTAAACTTTGACCACTTAATCAAGATAAAAAATATTGAGGCAGTAAAAGATATTCCAAGAATATCAAAGCCACAAGATTATGTGTGTAAACCCTACCAAGTAGGAAAGCTAATCAGGACATAGTTTAAATCCAAGATCTCTACTTCAACAGAGAAACCACTCCAATTAGTTCATAGGTATTTATGTGGACCATCAAGACAAGAAGGCACAGGGAAGGAAAACTACTTTATGTTGATCATTAATGATTACTCTAGCCTCACTTGGGTTTCTGTTCTCAAATAAAAAGCTGAAGAATTTGAGAAATTTAAAACATTTAAGGCTTTAACTAAGAATCAAATATGAAACAGGTTAAAGGCAGTAATATCAGATAGAGGAGGAGAATTTATGTCAAGTGATTTCAAGGAATTCTGTGATAAACATGGGATCAAGAGAGAATACATAATCTCAGGAACTCCACAACAAAATGGATTAGTTGAGAGGAAAAACATAACATTTCAACAAATGTCCAGGTCAATGATGAATGAGAAGAACATTGGTCAAACTTACTGGGTAGAAGCAATACACACAGTTGTCCATATTCTTAACAATTCCCACCTAAGACCACATAGTGACAAGACACCTTATGAACTGTGGTATGGAAGACCTGCTTCAATCAAGCACTTCAAAGTCTTTGGGAGTAAGTGCTACATAAAGAATAATAATGAAAACCTTGGCAAGTATGATGATAGGGCTGATGAAGGCATATTCTTAGGATATGCTACCAATAGTAAAGGATATAGATGCTTTAATAAAAGATTTCATAAATTAGTTGATTGCATTGATTTAAAGGTTGATGAAGGAGTCCTAGTAAGAGAGGTGAGCAATATTGAGTCTACTACAGAGGACAAAACTAAAACAAAAGATAAACATGTCCAAGAATTAGATAAAGAAGAGACACCCAGACAAGGGTCAGGACAACAATCAACATCAAATCCTTCCTCCAGAATTACTCAAAAGAATAATCCTAAAAGTTAGATAATTGGTGAGAAAGACAAAGGTCTAAAAAAAAGGATAAGGATAATCAAAGGCAACGAGCAATCACATATAGCCTTCATATCCATGGTGGAACCCAATAACTTGTTCTTAGGCCAACAAATAACTTGTTCTTAGGCCAACAAATAACTTTTTCTTAGGCCAACAAATCACATATAACTTGTTCTTAGGCCAACAAATAAAAATGTAATAGGATCAAAATGGGTCTACAAAAATAAGATGAACGAGCAAGGAAATATTGTAAAAAATAAGGCTATATTGATCTGCAAAGGATATTCTCAAATAGAAGGACTGGATTTTGATGAAACATTTTCACTTGTAGAAAGATTAGAAGTTATCAGAATGTTTCTTGCCTATGCTTGTCATAAACAATTTAAAGTCTATCAAATGGATGTCAAGTCATCTTTTCTAAATGGAGATCTAAAAGAAGAAGTATATATGGAAAAACCAGAGGGTTTCCAACTATCAGATAACCCTGACTTTGTTTGCAAGTTGAATAAAGCCTTATATGGGTTGAAACAAGCTCCTTGTGCCTGGTATTAGAGAGTGCATAAGTATCTTCAAGACAAAGGGTTCAAGAGAGGAACAATTGACAACAATCTATATATCAAAACATAGGGTAATGATTTGCTCATTATGTTGGTCTATGTATATGACATCATGTTCAGAAGAAAACATGCCTCATTGGTCCAATGGTTTTCTTCTGCTATGCAGTTTGAATTTGAAATGTCTATGATAGGGGAACTGCCATTTTTTCTTGGTCTGCAAATTACTCAAAGGTGTGAAGGAATATTTATTTCTTAGGAGAAATATCTAAGATAAATGTTGAAAAGGTTTCAAACGGAAGACTCTACACCTATGAACACACCTATGGTGTCTGGATGCAAGTTAAGCAAGGATGATGGCTCACCTGATGTTGACCAAAGTTCATATAGGTCTATGATAGGAAACCTATTGTACATCACAACATCCCATCTAGACATAATGGATGTTGTTGGGATAGTAGGAAGGTATCAGGCTACACCTAAACAGAGTCATTTGTTAGTTGTCAAAAGAATATTCAAATACTTGAAAGGAACAATGAACTATAGCCTATGGTATCCTAGGAATCAAAATTTTCAACTATCAGTCTATTCAGATGCTGATTGGGCTAACTGCGTGGAAGAAAGGAAAAAGACGAGTGGAGGTGAATTATTCTTAGGATATTCCCTTGTAGCATGGTTGATAAAGAAGAAAGGTTCCATTTCCTTATCAATTACAGAAGATGAATACATTGCAGTTTCCACTTGCTGTACCCAACTGTTATCACTCCAAGAAACTCCTTAGGGTTGTAGACCAAGGATGCTTGGTAACTTAATAAATCATGAATAATGAAAGTGTGGATCAATGGGATAATAGAGAGTAGCTAATGGGAAGACAACTCACAATTCAATCGAATGAAACAGTGCTTTTAGGAATCAATGACCAGACAGAGTAATATCAAAAGTTATGGAGAAAACTGATCTAGATAATCAAGTACAGCAGTGTGTAGGATCATACAAGCCATCAAGAATTCCTTTAGTTTGAGTTCATGAGCTTAATAAGAAGATAACAATTCTTAGAAGCTTAGATAAACTGAAATAAAGTACAGAACATGGAATAGATGAAGAAAATTTTCATTAACAACAAAAGAAGACTGTCTTTATGTATTGAAAAATAAGTGTCTTAGTACAATAGCAAAAGAGTATCCAAAATTGAGTCCCTTAGTGCTCCAAATGTCTTTGGCTTTATAGCCTTACAAGATGAAATCTAGATCCTTGAAAGATCGATCATATTTACTAAAAATAGTTAAACCAAAATAGATATAACAAGTTTAGGATGAGATCCTATAAAAATGGATCTAAAATGGAAAATCAAAACAAAATAGGAAAGGTCATATTTAATGATTTCTAAAAATAGAAGATTGTTGATGAAGTGCAGTTTTAGCCTCCCAAGGCTATTTGATTTGGTCCTCCAAAGATAAAATTCGAATTGGGTGATGTATCATTTGATCCTTATCAATTTTCCTTTGAAAATGATCAAATCTAGTCAAAAAATTCCCTTTTGAATTTCATCTCCAAGAATGGCCTTCAGATTTTTATTTGATAATTCATAACCAGCTTATTGAAGAAGATTTCAAACCATTCAAACCCAAAAAATCTCGATCTGGGAAAAAATTTGGCTATTCTGGCCGTGATAGGTTTTCACCAGTTAATTTACCCGAAAATCTGCTCCTTAGCTGGTGAAAGGTAGAGCTTTCACCAGCTAACTAGTTATAATTTTGCCTTCTACGTTGGTGAAAGCGTCGATTTTTTCAAAATCAAAATTCTCAGTCATGGAGAGTCCATTTTGCATGCTTAAATAGTCGATCGACATCTACAAATCGTAAGATTTCCAATGGTGCTTTCAAATATTCATTTGGAGCCCGAGAAGCTAGTCAAATATTCCTTACAATATTACGCATCACTCTTTCAAAAATGCTAGTTCATTTTTTATCGCTAACATCTGGCTCCAACTGGGATGGAGACCTCCTTGCGAGGTATTCAAGAACTTGGTAGACCTGGTGCCTTTAGTATTGGGCCATGGAGTCACTCAGCCTTCAAATAAGAACTTCACCTTTTTGGATCGTGCATCAATAGAACAACAACAAAATCTCTTTAGATGCTGAGCTTCAAGTTTTGGAAATAACATAAGCAATGCAAAGGATGCATAGAAATGCATGTCATAAGTATTCCACATCAAATACTCAATTCCTTCCGGGTAAAAAAACTGCCTAATATTTTCCTTCTTATCATCTGATTTATTGCATTATCAATATCCTGTTGATTTCTGAAGGAAATCAATCCAAATCCCCTTGACCTGCCAGATTTTTCATCCCACATAACCCTTGCATTTGAACAACTTGGATAAATAGAAAAAAAAAGCAAGGAGAGCTGCATCTGTAACCTCTGGGCTGAGATTTCCAACAAAAATGTTGTAGTGACCTGTTGTTTCTTCTCTTTGCCCACTTGCATAATCCCAATTGACTTTAATAGCCTGACCATATATTTTTTTTGCATTAATATGTAAAATGGAGTTTGTAACTGATCTATGGTCGTAGTAGTCCACACAACAATAGGATGACTTTTCTTTCTTGATAATCTTCCATCCCTCTAGTGGGCCAACAACACAAAATACCTCTGTAAGAAGACCTTCTGTGACATGTACACTTATGTTACCCACATATCTAGGACAAAGGTGCCAACAGGCCGACATGATAGAGTGATTGATGGATGATGAATTTGCCAAACTTTCGCCCATTCTTCAGCCACCTTGAACGGATCTGAAATTTTGAAAATACGTTTTGAATGAGCAATTCACGGGTCGTTAGAAATACGAGGGATCGATGCATAACTAGATGAGAATTAAAACACTCCCATAAACGAATGAAACCAGTGGACTCCTGAACAGTTTTGAACAGAACGGTCTGTACTCATCATATTCATTTCATATATTCCATAATATCTCTACTGATTTGTTCAAGAAAGGAAACAAAACCCATCCCATTACTCAACCCTACTCCATCAACATCCTTCTCTTCAATAAGATACTGTTCAAAGGGTTCAGCATTATCATGGCCACTATGAATCAAAAGAAGTTTGGGTGTGATACTTCTTTCTTGCTTAAGCTTGTTAATTATAGCTCATAAAAGACAGTTCTTTGAAGGAGGAAATGGCAATGCAGGATCTTCTATTGAAGAGTAATAAACAATGAGAGTAGTAAATGCATCAAGAAATAAAATAGGATTGCCACTGGTTATGAGTGCTGCCTGGCTTAAAGAATGGTGAGGATATGGCTGCTTATCTGGGGTTGAATATGACGACAACACTGGATATACAACTCGTAGGAGGGAACTTGGCTCCAGAGCATTGAAAAGGCACTGAAGATAAATTCGATAGTTTGGGTGTACACCGTCTTCATGAAGATGGAGAAGAGGACTCCTCAGTAGGGCAAATATAAGTCTTGGCAATGATTGCAACTGTGGACAATGTGAAAATGCAACATCAAGTAAACTAGTGGTACCGGAATTCCCAAATTCCAATCTTATAGGCATCATTATATTGAGTTGTGAAAATGACAAGCCAGTCATGCAGTAACAATCTGCCCTCCTTCACACCTTTCTCCAAGAAAGATGAAATCACCTTGTGAACCAGGATAGAAAGTATAACTTCGGTATCATCACTGTCATACAGCTCATTGAGATTTCTCGCTACTCCATACTGCACTGTGTGTATTTTCAACCTCTGCTTAAGTGAATACTTTGGCCTATCTAGGGAAATAGATCCTTTCTTGAAATTTTCTTCAGGCATTACAATGACTATATATTGAAATGAAAATTACAAAACAGGGGGAGCATCTGAGTTCCTGCTAAAGCCATTGTTGTTCTCAAAATCAAAATCATAGGCATAAGTGGCATATGTATCACAACAGATAATATGTTGTACATTGTCATATTGTGGATCTGGGAAAAAGTGGTCGTGTGAGCAACCAGGTCTTAATTCAGGTGATGTTATGAGCCTCAATACACAAGCAAAAGCATATGGACGACTCAACATTTGATATAAATCTTGAGGAAGTGTTGAATCATCAGTGCTTGAATATAAAAACAATGAACCACCACTTTCAATGCTTAAGAACTTGATTGAAGCCAAGTTTGTGTATTCATTTGTAACAACAAATATATCAACGCAGACACCTACTTGAATAGCCACAACAGTTAGATCCTTGTAAAATAGAGTCTGTTCTGGAAGCAATGCACAATCAACATCTTCACCCTTGCTAGACACCTTCAAAATTAGACATGAAACTTGATAATAATGCCATTAATTATCATCTATCATTAGGAACCCTCCTCATGGCATTCAGATTAAGAAAAAATGGATCTGTGCAAAATTTGTAGCGTTCTACCCTGTTTCAGGTTTCACCAGCTAATTCACCTTATGATTTGCTAGTTAGATGGTGAAAGCACTGCCTTTCACCAGCTAACTTGTTGTAAAATTGTTTTGTGTGCTGATGAAAGCTTTTCCTTAGTCCAAATTGAATTTTCACCTCCAAAACTATGATTCCATAAAGAACTCAATGTGTCTCTGCTTTATCCCTTACATGTTCTGAGCTAGCACTTGCAAATCTGGGTGTGACCTTTGCTTTTGCTTCGATTTTCTGATTTTCCTTTTAAGGCGCTTTGCCTAATTGAAAAAACTGAAAGTAATCTACTTGCTCAAAGAAAAGAGCTTATTCTTTTACACTAGTGGTTATTTCCTACTTATTCTACTCTAACCAGATCTGTCATTAGTTAAGTGAATGCTGATTTCCATAGTAGCCATTCAAGAAATTTGAATACTGAAGAGATCTCATCTTTATCACCGATCATCAACTAATGCTTGACATGAATCAACAGTAAACAAAAGTCTTTCAGGAAACCATACTTACTCGGAAAAAACAACAAGCTAAGGAAATCTGAAATCTTCAGATCCTTAGAAAAATATATGTCCATGAAAGATGCCATTGTATCTTTAAAAGGAAGATAAGTAACATGCTGCTCCTTAGAAAATAGCTGCACATCTATGGAAGCCTCCTGCTAAGCCATGGCTGTTCCTCTGCAAGAAGACTGATCATCTTTTTGTCCTCTTGAGATCAACTCATGATCATCAAAAACTAAAATTTCATTATCAGAATAATGCTCACAAGAGGATAACAAAACAGGATTTCCATCACATGGATTAGGATCAGCTGAGAACATATAATTTATTATGCAATCATCAGTCATCATAGGCTCTTCTTGATTTACAAATTGATCATAAGCTTCACAAGCATACCTATCTCTAGAATACTCTGCCAATGTTGATGAATTCAGATCTGAATATGAAATAAGCTCGTATGCTTTCTGTTGTTCTAAATCTGCTTCACACTTATTACCTCCCTGCTCAAAATCTGAACCATACTGACATTGTTTTTGCTCATGTGCAAGCAGATTGTCAAAGTTAACCCGCTATCATATCCTCCTGGAAGCACAAATATTTTCCTCCACCTCTTGAGCGTCTTCAAACAAGTTCCCTAATGATGAAGACTTCCTTTCTAGCAAGAGAAGGACAAGTTCATTATGCTGAGCCATAAGATAGTATACCATGGCAACAATCTCAGTAGGTCGAATCTCCAATGGGATGTCATAATAAACACGGTAAAACCTTCTATTGAAAACATGCAAGGCTTCATCCTGCTCTTGTTTCAAAGCATAGAAATCAACGAGGTAAGAATCTAAAGATTTGTATTCACCCTAATACTTCTGGAAATCATTAGAGAAATCAATCCAATAGCCAATTGAATCAGATCTCAGACCCTTAAACCATGCAACAACATCTTTGATCAGAGACTTTGAGAAAAATCTCATGATCAGGTCTTCATGAGCAAGCTGAAAATGATCAACAAAATCCAAAAAGGATTCCATGTGTCTCTCAGCTGAAGCTTGATTCTCTCTGGAAAACAAGGGATATATTCATAATAGTCATCAGGATAAGGATGAAGAAGAAGGGGCAGGTTTAAAGGTTGGAACATCTTCATCCGGATCTTAACTTGAAAAGTTGTGGGCTGATCATGAGAGTTAACGAGTTCATGACAAGGTTCAGAAATTATGACAAGAGGGGCTGAGATCTGGATGGGATCTGAAACAATTTCTATCCTTTCAAGGTCACATGGCTGATCAGATTCTAAGGAAAAAGAAATACAATGGTCATCTTTGTGAATGGGCTGAGGTAAAGCCACCAAATCTACATCTACAATGCAGGGCTGCAGGATTTCCTATTCTAAAGGCGAATATATACAAGAAGGATGATGATTTTCTGAATATACAAAACAAAAAATAATTCTCTTTACACATGAAGGGAAAATAATGAAAGAGGTAATAAAGAACAACAACAGTTCATGAAGCAAACCAATGAACTGATACCTGGATTTTGATTTGAGCCTCTTCATTTTTTATCAACAGGATCCTCCCAATGGAGTTTTTGAATGTGGAGTCGCCAGATAGATGCTTAAAACCAATATAATGCTCAGCCTTTGTCTATCATCAAAAGCTGAAACTATGTCGTCTTCCAGGGAAGCTTGCTTCATTCTCCGTTTCCCGGCAACGATGCCAATTTGTTATCACTCCAAGAGACTCCTTAGGGTTGTAGACTAAGGATGCTTGGTAAATTAATAAATCATGAATAATGAAAGTGTGGATCAATGGGATAATAGAGAGTATCTAATGGGAAGACAACTCACAATGCAATCGAATGAAACAATGCTTTTAGGAATCAATGACCAGACAGAGTAATATCAAAAGGTATGGAGAAAACTGATCTAGATAATCAAGTACAACAGTGTGTAGGATCATACAAGCCAGCAAGAATTCCTTTAGTTCAAGTTCACGAGCTTAATAAGAAGATAACAGTTCTTAGAAGCTAAGCTAAACTGAAATAAAGTAAAGAACATGGAATAGAGGAAGAAATCTGTCATTAACAACAAAAGAAGACTGCCTTTCTGTATTGAAAAATAAGTGTCTTAGTACAATAGCAAAATATTATCCAAAATTAAACCCCTTAGTGCTCCAAATGTCTTTAGCTTTATAGCCTTACAAGATGAAATCTAGATCCTTGAAAGATGGATCAGATTTACTAAAAATAGTCAAACCAAAACAGATATAACAAGTGTAGGATGAGATCCTATAAAAATGGATCTAGAATGGAAAATCAAAACAAAATAGGAAAGGTCCTATTTAATGATTTCTAAAAATAGAAGATTGATGATGAAGTGCAGTTTTAGCCTCCCAAGGTTGTTTGATTTGGTCCTCCAAAGCTAAAATTCGAACTGGTTGATGTGTCATTTGATCCCTATCAATTTGCCCTTGAAAATGACCAAATCTAGTCAAAAAATTCCCTTTTGACTTTCATCTCCAAGAATAGCCTTCAGATTTTGATTTGATAATTCATAACCAACTTATTGAAGAAGATTTCAAACCATTCAAACCCAAAAAATCTCGATCTGGGCAAAAATTCAGCTATTCTGGCCGTGACAGGCTTTCACTAGCTAATTTACCCGAAAATCTGCTCCTTAGCTAGTGAAAGGCGGAGCTTTCACCAGCTAACTAGTGATAATTCTGCCTTCTGCGCTGGTGAAAGCGCAGATGTTTTCAAAATCAAAATTCTTAGTCATGGAGAGTCTGTTTTGCATGCTTAAATAGTTGATCGACATCTACAAATCCTAAGCTTTACAATGGTTCTTTCAAATCTGCATTTGGAGCCCGAGAAGCTAGTCAAATATTACTTACAATATTAGGCATCATTCTTTCAAAAATGCCAGTGCATTTTTGATTGCTAACACCAACTTGCAGACTTGGACGTAAAATATACTGCACCGATTCCAATTCATTGTGATAATACCAATGCAATTAGTGTGTCAAAGAACCTTGTATTTCACTCCAAGACCAAGCATATACCTATCAAGTATCACTTCCTGAGGCAACAGGTGACCAACACTATTGTTTCTTTGTGTTTTATTCCATTCAAAGATTAGATTGTTGATATCTTCACTAAAATTCTTGCAAAATCTCAGTTTGATTATCTATGCCAAAACTTGGGCATGACCTCGTTATCAAGCTAAATAGTCCATCCTGTCAGGGGGAGTATGTATTGGTTGACTATCTGATACCTCCAAAAAGTACTACAAAAACTCAGAGGGAGCCTGTTTTCTTTAACATTGATGTCAAAGGGGGAGAAAAGGTGTTGTCTGGATGCTACAGTTGGAGGTATAAACCAAATAATGCAGCCTTTCAGGGTTTCTATCAATGCCAAAGGGGGATATTATTGGCATATTTTACAGGAAGAGTGTGCTTTTCATTGATGGCAAGAACAACAATGTCGATGGAAAACAGGAAAATAATAAGCTTAGGAGGAGAAGAGAAGAATATGCAGATATCAACTCTCATAAGGGAAAGCACAGTACTGAAACGCGATCAGGCTAAAGATAACAATATGCAGAGATCAAAGCTTAGAAGGGAAAGCATAGTACTCAAACACGATCAGGGCCAAACGGTTAAGGATTCGATTATTCGTATACCTGTCAACGGTCATATAAACAAAAGTAGAAGGACAAGATAAGTTAGAAGATGAACATGCTAATCTCAGTGGTCGATAATCGGTCACTTAGATATATGATCGACAGAGCATATCAGACCCCCTTGATCTTTCTGCCTTTAACCATGGGGGGGGGATCTAAGTTGGTGGTATTTCCATGTGGGACCCTCATACATTTCACCTTCCTATTAAATCAGACCCCCCTCGCTCATTACCACTTACCTCTTAACAACCCCCCTGATTAAATCACAAAACCACTCATACATACCACCTTCTCATTGCATGTCATACTCCACTACACTACCTACACGTTAGAAGACCCGTCATCTATTAGATCAAACCAGAATTTTCGTCAGCTATCAAATCATCTTAAAGTGGAAGGATAGGATAAGCGAGGTAAGATCTAAGATCTCACTTATGCGAATTTTCGTTAGTCATGGGATCATTCCAAGTGGAAGAACACGATAAGATAGAAAAGATGCATTGCAGAAACATCGAGCTGTCAATCTAAGAACATGATCAATGAACAACATTTAGTTCGGGTCTAAAATTTGTGAGGAGGTTACTATTCAGGGATTCTCACTTCAGAAGAATTGGCAACTTGAAAAGTCGAAATACTCTAAGTCTCGAAGGTCGAAGTCCTAAATTGAATGAGGATCCACATCATCAAGACTATGTTAGCAAGGACACATGGCACAATCGGACAATGAAAAGTGTCAAGTTGATTTGACATTTCAGGTACATGCAAATCACAAATCCAAGTGACATATGGCAACTACTAGGCTCATGACACATCATTAAGTGATGTAAGTAAGTGATGTCACTCCAAGAGTTTTACTTCGGGAGATGTACCACCAACACTTGCCCAAAGATCTAAAGTCCTAAAGTGGTTTGGGGTCGTCCATCGTCGAGGAGGAAAGGTGGCGTGAGATCCACAACTTCGTAAGTTTGTGGATGGGGAGAACGTGAAAATCTCCAAAGACAAATCATGACCATTGATCGTCAAGGGGAGTACGTGTCAGTTGATCTAAGATTTTAGAGAAATCTCACTTCAAGGATTTCCAGTTGAGACTTGAGAATTCCAAATTTTGAAGATGTGAAAGGATCGTGACCATTGATCCAAAAGGGATACGTGTTTTTGGATTGTTATCTCCAGGAAAAAGAAAAGGAAGGCTGAAAGGTTGGAAAGTTGAGATTTCTGAACCTCGAATACTAGAAGGGTTTGTGACCATTGATTCGAGAATACCATGCATCCTTATATCATGGACTCCGGGTGAAATTCTCTGGGAGCAAGCAGAGTTTGAGAATCGAGACTCTCGAAGCCCAAAAGGAGAAATCGATCTCGTCCATTGGTTTGGAGGGCCACATTTCACTTGATCGTTGAGACTAAGGATTACGCGTGGACGGAGGAAAGAAGGAAGGAAAATACAATAGATCAGATTTGTTGATCGAGGAGTACCATCAATATCATGAGATAGATCGTCCCATCGCATTGCATGGACAAAACATGCTTGAGTCATAATTTTTCTTAACTAGACCGCAATCAAAACCACGGTTTTGGAGAAAGGACGCATGGAGGCTCGTAGTGAATTGCGAGGTGAAAAGCGGGTTTCCCTCAAACCGCCTATGGACATGCCCTCAATCACGTGGTCACATGAATTTCATAGCCCAAGGTCATATCATGAAACGAAGCTAGCGCTCACTAGACCAAGATCAGGAAGCACCTTTTGAATAGTCATTTGGTCACCGTTGGTGGTCACGTGAAGAAAGAGGCTTAGAAGCCAACGACGCCAAAGACAACTGGCTGTAACTGATCGAAAAAATGAAGAATTGAGACTGTCGGAGAATCCAAGGAATCTCAGGATAACGCCCACTAATGATGAACACATTCAGTATAACTGTCAGAGAAGACAAAGAGTTGCGATGATGATGATGGAGAGGACTCGGCACGTGAAAGACATGTATAACAAAGAAGAGGACGAGATGCAATGAACAACCTGAAGTGAAGAATAGTGGCACAATGAAGAGAATGCAAATGCATAGCACATAGAATGGGCATGGCACGCAAAGAATAAAATGCAGAAGAACAGAAAGTGCAAGTAAGGCGAGCAGGAGGACACCGATGCAGGTAGAGCATAGCAGTGTAGCAGAACAATGATGAGACTGTTAAGCCATTGATATACACTGTATCATTGTAATAAGTTTCTGTAAGCAAAGATTTATATTATAGGGTGGTTGGGTGGTGATAGGGAGGAATTTTGTCCTCAAAGTTTCAAGTGGGTGCTTGAACACAGGGAGTTGTAGCTTCCATCTGGTTGCAACTAGAAAATCAGGGTCGTAGGGTGGTGCAAGGGAGAACTATTGTTCTATGTTATACAGGTTGGTGCCTGTGTTACTGGAAGTTGGTGCTGGAACACTTAGGGAGTTGGTGCTTCCTTCTAGTGGGTGCTAGAGAAATCAGAGAGTTGGTGCTCTCAACACGTTGCTGCTTGTAAAACAGAGGTGGTAGCCTCAAAAGGAGTTGGTGCTCATAAGAATAATAATGTACAGAAAATAAAGACTACTTATCATATCAAGAAGAAGAGTTTTTTTCCCTTTATGGGTTTCCTCAGGAAATATTTGTCTCTATATATTTCATGTGTGTGATTGATGTTGAATATTCTATTGCTTACTTCCCTGCATTGTTGTGATCATCATTGAGTGTTCTATAAAGAGTTCCAAATGAGCATAATTGTTTAAGCACAATGAAAACTGATTCACGCCCCCCCTCTCAGTTGTTCAACAATTTGTAGCACCTAGCCATCAAATATCTACATGAATCCTATGATACTATAACTTGGTTGTATTTTAACCTATTTCACAGAAGGATTTTATTTTTTTAAAGGGGAATCTCACCCCTAGGCACCTGGTAGAAATAATTAACTCTGTTTCAATCACTTTTTCTTGAGATAACGTGTTACTACCTGGCACACCACTCTTAGCTTTATCCATGAATCATATAGGTCTTATATTGAACACTTCCTTGAGATCCACTTAACTAGTGAGACTAGTAGTTGTTGATTCTCCAACATCTCGGTATTGAGAATAATCCACCATAGGAACAAGGGGAAAACTTCCACTTTTTACAAATAACTCTCGAGGCTTTGCAAGTAGTGAGACCCTCAAATGACTCTAAGTGTAGCCAAGTTGTAGTCAACTAACCAAAAGCAATTTTACCTCCTACTCCAAAAGGAAAAAACTATTTTAACCTTGGACAATATCTACGAGATACCTAGTCATCATTGGGGATACCAGAAGAAGGGTCGTGTGGTATTCACAACATCTAGCCATTAACTCTAGACATGAAACCTAGGATATTGCACCTTGATTACACGTTAACCTCTTATCCTAGTGAAATAAAAAATACTCTTTAATATAATAACAATAATTTATTTTTAAATTTATAACTTTGGAAATATATATTTTTAATTATTAAACTCAAACATAACTACATCAACAATTATTTTTAAATTTATATACTTTTATTATATATATAAACCTTCCTTACTATAATTGTATCCAAATTTATTCTTAAACTTGTATTATTATCCTTAAACTTTCAACAATTCATATCCATGTGATTTCTCCTTAAAACATATATTATCGGCAAGTCTCTTTTTAAAAACATATCTCATTAAGAACATGTGTTTCTTCTTAAGAGGTTACAGGTTCAAATCAAATCCAGAGGGGGGTAGGGTATGTATACCTTCGTAGACTTTACCTTAAAAATAGATTATTCTTATTATTCTTATTATTATCATCTATTTATTATTATTGTTAGAGTATAATTATTATAAAAAAACAAAAAAATTAATTATTATTAAAAAAAAATTAGATAAAAATAAAAAAAAAATATTATCACATAGTTTTGGTTGTGCACTTTGAATTAAGTTGTTCATTCAATTTTAATATCTTACTATGGATATGCGTTCAAAAGCTCTTATCATTTGAAGAGTAGAGTACAAAGTACGAGTTAGCACATATTTTGCATGGTCATCCATGGCACAGAGCGAGAGAAAAGAAATCATTGGCATATGAAGGAAATATTGAAAAATGTTTCGGTATTCTCATACAAATCTTCCCTATGCTTCCCCTGCCTTGGAATATAGATCAACGCCTTTAAGCTTTACCTGCTACTCGTCCTCGATTACCTATGAGAGTGATAAGTGGCATTGAGTGGTAAGAGAAATATAGCATGGATTTCTTTGATAAAATTTATGTACAACATTCATTGCAACAAAAGTTGTCTACACTTGTTTCTTCAATGCGTAGTGAGGCTATGGCAACTATTCCCATTGAACAAATAGTGGAGGAAACGACTCCTCCAAAACATAAAAAAGTTCACAAAAGCTCTATCTCCACTTACATGCTTTTTAATTACCTTTCTAAGATTGTACATTTTTGTCATAGGGGTTCATATGGAAATTGAGAACTGTCGTACAATGCATTTTCGAGGACAATATATCAAATATTGTTCTAGTTATGAAGTCGTCGTAATAAATGAAAGAAATAATGATCACAAGAGAGAGAGTCTTCAAATACTTATTGACAAGGTCATCAATGCTAAGAATGACAGGAAAATAAACTAATCTATCTAATCCAATTGGGCATGGCATGAAGCAATCTGTTGTTACCTCCAGTTGAATATAACTAAAATTATAGGAAAGTAAACTAATCTATCTAATCCAACTGGGCATGAAGCAATATGCTGCTACCCTAGTTGAATGTAACTGCAATTGTAGGAAAGTAAACTAATCAATCTAATCTAAGTGGGCAGGAAGCAATCTGTTGTTATCCCTAGTTGAATGCAATTGAAATTGTAGGAAAGTAAACTAATCTATCTAATCCAACTGGATAGGAAGAAACCTATTGTTACCCCCAACTAAATTTCTAATACATGAAGGAAACTAATTATATCAAAGAAAGTAGAAGACTAAATGTTGACTCTGTCAATAGGTATCGTGATACAAATAACGTATATATTTATACAAATAACGTGTTCATACAAGGTAACTCCATGAGAAATTTATTTTCATCTTCAACCCTTTCTCACAATGGTGATAGATTATTTCATACCATGGAGTTTACCTTTTATATATTGTTATATATTTGTATTTGATAATGAAATAAAATTTTCATCAAAATTAAACCTTTTATAATTAAATCTACCCTTAATATATGAAAGATATTTAAATTTTTGATAAATAGAAATTATTTTAATGTCAATAAAAATATAGAATGTTGTCTTTCTCTTCATATATTGTTATTAGACATTTGGTTTTAAATATAGAATGTTGTCTTTTTCTTCATATATTGTTATTAGACATTTGGTTTTAAATATAGAATATTGTTTTTTCTTGATATAATATATTTTGTTAGTGTTAATTTTTTATGGATTACTTATAAATACTTTTATTTTATGTGTTATTTAAGAAATTTTAAATATATTGTATAATTAGAATTAAAAGAATAATTTTTGTAACAATAAATCCAAAAACAATGTTGATATAAATCAAGATTATATTTATAACTATAATATATAATTATATAGAGATGATATAAACAATAATATAAATTGAATCTCTAAATAATACAATATAAATTAATTAGGTTGATAATATAATACAAATTATATAATATAAATTAATTTGGATGAAAAATTTATTTCATTATAAATATAAAAAGAAAAAAAATATAATATAAATGGAATATCTATATATTATAATGATATATTGTGTTTCCAATCTAATATATAACCTAACTCTAATTGTAATAAATGTAATTAAATAATTAATATAAACCTAACTCTAAATCTAATATATTTAATTCTAATTCTAATAATTAAATAGTTTTCAGTTTTCATCGGAAAAACCACAGTGTAGTCATTAGATTGTAGACGTTTCGGATCCAGATCAGGATCCATCTTCAGGACAAAGAGCCTGGATCTTAAAAGCCTGGGGATTAAATAGTTGTTAGTCAAATATAATCATCTCATTTATTTATTTAGCATAAAATAATTTCAACCCTTCCCTCTAGGAAGGTGAAAATAATTATTGTATCAAATTGAAATGATTCTAAATAACAATTTAGTCAAATATGATATTCAACTAAATTTTAATTTCATTATAAAGATAATAAATTTGAAACAAATACAAGTTAAGATTTAGTAAACAAATATTCAACTAACTTCCGTTACAAAGAGGATCAATTTGAAAATAATACAAGTACTATAACCAAGAGCTTGATTTTGTGGAATTAAGTAAAAACAATATCACATCAATCAAAGATTACTATCGAGTAACAAAATAGTGTTAAAAAAACAAAACCTAAGAATGCTTATCTTTTTGAACTTGTGAACGTTTGATCTATTAAATGTACGCAACATGTATTGTGTGAGAAGCCCCACGTACATTTAGGTCAAAGGATAAGTTGTAGGTTCAAACTATAGTTTAATTAACATATTTTTATTATTATAAAATGAACTCTAATACAATTAATCTTAATTTATATTAAAAATATTTA
>CBVK0101731079.1:0-16277 GCA_900067695.1 Picea abies | reverse complement strand
ACTCATGGTGTTCAAATATTCTCTGTGTATGCATTTTTGAATGTTATGCTCATGAATGTTTTACTCTTTCTGTCATACATTTGTTGTTTATGCTATGTGTGTATGATTTCTTGTTAAATGTTTGAAATCTTAGAGGAAGAGTAGAGAATGAGTTTCAATTGTTTCTCTATCTGAGAAAGAGTTCCTAAAAGGAGTGTAGTTGAATTGTCTACAAGGAGTGCATTGACAAAGGGTTCAGAGGTTTGTCCCTGAAATCTCAAATAAGATAGCTTTTGTTCTCATTTCCTCAGAAGTGCAGTTGGGCACAGGAGCCGTGCAAGGTGTGCACAGGCCGAGTAGAGGTTCAGGTTTGGTAACTTGAATGATTTGTTGAGAGAATGTTGTTGTAGGAGTGCACAAATTCGAGGGAAGTTCAACACTTGGAAGTGTTTGTAGGTCTGTCGCAAGAAGTGCGAGCATGAGTTTTCTAAAAGACTCAGAGTTTGGGAAGTTTAGGAAGGATAAAACCTTTAAAGTCGTCGAAGGAAGCACATGAAGTTGTGCACTGAAACCAGTGAGAAGGCATTGCCAATTTGGGTCGTAGGTGATTAAACACCGTGGAAAAACACTTTGGTAAAGAGTTGCAGACGTCCTTGAGAAGGAAAGAACCGACGGTTGAAATTCTCTATGGAGAAATCGTGATGTCCCGTGAGCCGTCAGATCTCACGGAGGAGCAGGGGAGTTATGGCGGGTATCCACAAAGGTTCTAAGCTTAGGATGAGTAGAGTCATAGATCCAAGCCACAGGGGTCATTGGATTTACCCATGAACTTGTATTTTGGGTTTTCGTAGGTTGAAGTCCCGAAATTTGTGCAACAGGACTCGCAAAATCACGAAACACGAAATCTCGAAGGGCCGAAAGGTTTGTGTGGGCCACAGATTCAGCAAGGTGGATAGGTGGCATACTATTAACACGGAAGTCAAACTCTGTGACCATTTCGGGGTTTCATGGGGTAAAGACCAGAATTCTTGGCATTAGGATTCACGAAATCGCAAAGTTCGAAGTCTCGACGGAACGAGGGTTGTTGAAAAGTCAAACCTTGCGAGCGCATCAGAATTTCGGCAAATCGGGTTTCAAGAATCAAGGGAACAAGTTGCTTGACATTGCAACTGCCGAAATCGCGATAAGGAGAAATCTGGAATAGAGAGATAAAAGGTCAAGCATTGACTATTTTCAGGTTTTCAAAGATTGGGAGATAAGGCACTTGACACCCAGATTCACAAAACCGCGAAGTCCAATCTCTCGAAGTATAAGGGGGAATCCTCGAAGTTGATTGTGCGTGCAGATTTCTCAAAAGGGAAATAGAGGAGCCATTTCTGAGAGCTCTTCGAGCCATTGTAGGGGAAAAGATCCTGTGTACGTGACCTTCCGACCCGTGGGTTGAGGAGGGGTTGCATCATCATTTGTGGTATCAGAGCACATAAAGGTTCTTTTCTTTCTGTAGCAAGGAAAAAGTGAATTCACCATGCCACTGAGAAGAAGGGACAGACAAACACCCGATCCACTAGAGGAGAGGGAAATACTGAGAAGAAGAGGTAGGCAGATGATTGATCCAGCCATGGAAAAAGAAACGCATGATTTACACACTAGACTTGAAGACATGGAGACAGCATAGAGATGCAAAGTCGGTGCTGGGGATCTTAGTGATTCTGAAAGTGAAATTGAGGCTGAAAATGAAGCAGAAGAAGTTGCAGCTAAAGATGCAACAAACGAATGTTTGATTAGGGCTATTGCAAGGATGGGTGCAAGAGCGAAAATGGACATTCCAGTTTATGAGGGAAACTTGGATGCATAGGAGATTCTAGACTAGATTAGAGCCCTAGACACATATTTTGACTATGAATATGTCAAAGAGGACAAGAAGGTCAAACATGCTATCAAAAGATTGAAGGGACATGCAGCATTGTGGTGGGATGAACTACAAGTTGACAGACGTTGCAAATGCAAGCAGAAGATCAAGAGCTGGGATAGAACGATCATGAATATGAAGGAAAAATTCATCCCCAGATGTTACCAAATCATTTCATTTCAAAAAATGAAAAACTTGAGACAGAAGTTGATGACAGTGAAGGAATACACTGAAGAATTATACAGGCTGAACATCAGGGCAGGTCATCATGAGAGTGATAATGAAAAGGTTGCTAGATACATGAATGGTCTGAGATATGACATTTAGGATGAGATGAGCATGGTAACCATCCGAATGGTGGAAGAAGCTTATCAGATGTCTTTAAAAGTGGAAGAGAAGTTGAGCCGAAGGCAGGGTCAAAGAGGCAAAGGGAGAAGTTAGCCCAAAGGCAAATCAGTTGCCCAAGATAAAAATCAGAAGCCCAAGGAGGACTGGAAGAAACCTCAGACTTGAACTGAGAGAGGTGAAAGCTCACAATGAGGGCACTATGCCAAACAGAGAGGGAAGTATACCGAATAGAGAGGAGATTATGCTGATAACAATATTTTTCCTTGTACCAGAGGTAGAGGAAGAGGAAGAGGTGGAGTGATAACATGCTTCACATGTGGGAAGAATGGGAACAAGTCTTACAAGTGTCGAGATAAAAAGGAGAGTGGAGAGACTCACATCGCTGAAGCGAAGAGGCGAGATATGGAGGCAGAGGATGCTAAAGGTAGAAGATCACTGATGATGCAAAAATCTCTTTTGACACCAGAGAAAGAGGTGGAGAGTTTAGTCCAAAGAAACAAACTTTTTCGGACTTCTTGCAAAAAAAAGGACAGGGTATGCAAGGTCATTTTCGATAGTGGTAGCACAGATAATCTCGTTTCATCAGAGATGGTAGAAAAAATGGAGCTGGAGATGATTGATCATCCAAGCCCATACAGAGTTTTGTGGCTACAAAAATAACATCAGGTAACTGTCACTAAACAGTGTTTATTTGAATTTAAGATAGGAGGATATAATGATAATATACTCTGTGATGTTATTCCCATGGATGTTTGTCATCTATTGCTGGGTAGACCGTGGCAATATGACAAAAACATGATTCATGATGGGAGAATGAACACATACACCCTAGAGAAGAATGGGAGAGCTCACATGTTGCTTCCAATCAAGGATAAGGAAGTGAAACCTGAAGTCGGTAACACTGTACTTCTCATGAGTGGGAAGGAACTTCTTACAGAGGTTAAGAAGAAGGAATAACCACAATTCATCGTGGTCAGGAAACCAAAGATTGTTTTAACCAACACAAGGGTGGATGATTTACCAGAAGAAGTTCAATAACTACTGGAAGAGTTCACTGACATAGTAGTGGACGAACTACCTCATTCATTGCCACTGATCAGAAGCGTGAGTCATCATATTGATCTCATACCAGGAGCCAGTTTTCCAAACAAAGCCGCGTACAGATTGATGCCGTAGGAGAATGAAGAGGTCAAAAGACAAGTCCAGGATTTGTTGGACAAAGGTTTGGTCAGGGAAAGCTTGAGTCCGTGTGTTGTTCCGACAATACTCAGTCCGAAGAAAGATGAAGGCTAGAGAATGTGTACTGACTCGAGGGAGATCAACAAGATAACCATCAGGTACAGATTTCCATTGCCAAGGATGGATGATCTGATGGATTGCTTGAGTGGAGCAAATTTTTTTTCAAAGATCGATTTGAAAAGTAGTTATCATCAAATTCGCATGAGAGAAGGTGATGAATGGAAGACAACCTTCAAAACCAATGAAGGGTTGTATGAATGGCTTGTTATGCTATTTGGCTTAACAAATGCGCCGAGTACCTTCATGAGGTTGATGAACGAAGTCCTGAGGGAGTTCATAAAAAAATTTGTTATCGTATATCTGGATGACATACTGATTTTCAATAAAATAGTGGCAGAGCATCTGGAACATTTGGCTACAGTCATGCAGAAATTACAGCAGGAGAAGCTGTTGATAAACATGTAATAGTCCTCATTCATGAAGACAGAACTCATCTATTTGGGTTTTGTTATTTCTGTGAATAAATTGAGGATGGATCCTGATAAAGTGGAAGTGATCAAGAATTCGCCATCATTGAGGAGTATATTTGAGGTGAGAAGTTTTCACGGATTGGCTAGTTTCTACCGAAAATTCATTAGGAATTTCAGTGGAATTAGTGCACTGATGATGGATACAGTGAGGAAAAGACACAAGTCTTTTCACTGGACAGAAGAGGCTGAGAAGAGTTTTAATTTGTTGAAGAGGAAGATCACAGAACAACCAATTATGGTGTTGCTGGATTTCCAAAAGACATTTCAAGTGAACTGCGATGCAAATGGGTTTGCAATAGGAGCAGTCTTGAGTCAAGAAGAAAGGCTAATAGCATATTTCAGCGAGAAGCTGAATGAAGCGAAAGTGAAGTACTCCACTTATGATAGGGAATTCTATTCTATCATTCAGTCATTAAAAAAATGGAGACATTACTTAATTCCAAAGGAGTTTGTATTATACAGTGACAATCATGCACTGCAATTTGTGACTCAACAGGAAAAGTTGAATCAGAGACATGTTAAATGGGTTGAATACATGCATAATTTTACTTTTGTGATTAAACATATTTCTAGTATTTCTAACAAAGTCGTTGATGCTTTGAGTAGGAAATGTTTGCTATTGCAGTAGTTCAAAGTCAAAACATTGGGTTTTGATGATCTCAGGGACATGTACAGGGATGATCCAGATTTTAAGGAGGCATACGAGGCAAATGAGAATCCAATTCTTAGAGATAGAAGTCAATGGAAAGAATACATGATCCAGGAAGGATTACTATTTAAAGGTAATCAACTGTGTATTCCAAAATGCTCCATGAGGGAGAATTTGCTGAAGGAGAAACACAATGGAGGATTGGCAGGACAATTTGGTCACAACAAGATGTTCACAAAGTTGAATGAGTCATATTTTTGGCCGGGAATGTGAGCATATGTCAAGACATTTGTGAATAGATGTAAAATTTGTCAGCATTCGAAGGGAAGAAAACATAATGTAGGGTTTTATCAACCATTACCCATACTTGAGAAGCTGTGGGATGCAGTCAGCATGGATTTCATATTGGGGTTGCCAAGGACACAAAGAGGGTTTGAATCAATATTTGTGGTGGTGTATAGATTTTCCAAGATGGCACACTTCATTCCATGTCAGAAAACCAGTGACACAACTCACATTGCGAACCTATTTTTCAAAGAAGTCATTCAACTTCACGGCTTACCAAGGAGCATAGTTTCGGATTGAGACACTAAGTTCATAGGACACTTTTGGAGGACCTTATGGAAGAAGTTGGGAACTAACTTATCATTCAGTTCGGCTTATGATCCTCAGACAGATGGACAAACAGAAGTGGTCAACAGAAGGCTGGGAGACTTGCTGAGAAGCCTAGTGACAGAACATCACAACCAGTGGGACAACATATTACCACAGGCGGAATTTGCTTATAAAAACTAAGTTAATAGAATCACAGGGTAGAGTCCATTTTAGATTGTCTATGGCATGCAACCGAGAGGAATTTCTGAGTTGAGATATTCAGAACAGATTCTGACTAGGAGTGCTAGTGCAGAAGATTTCACAGAGGTGATGAAGGAACTTCACAGTCAGGTGAAGGAGTGATTATAGAGTTCGAGCCAGGAATATAAGTGCAGAGCAGATCAACACAGGAGACAACTTCAATTTGGGGTTGGTGATTTGATTCTAGCACATTTGAGAAAGGAAAGGTTCCTGAGAGGAACATATAATAAACTGAAGATGAAGAAAATCGGACCATGGTAAGGTCTTAAAGAAATTTGGGGTGAATGCTTACGAGATTGAATTACCCAATGGGATCGGAATTTCTTCAATATTCAATATCTTAGATTTGTACCCATATAAAGTTGAGGAAGCAGGGACAGAAAATGAACAGCCAGAGGTCCAGTGGAAAAAATAGATGCCAATTGCAGAAAAGCCGCAGATGGAGTGTATACTAGACAAAAGGGTCGGTAAGAAGACCAGACGAAAACAATACTTTGAATATTTGGTCAAGTGAAAGGGCCATCCAGTTGAATATGCCAGCTGGGAGAATGAAGCAGAGATCCAAAGGCGCGGACACACTGTACATGAGCTCATGGATAGGAGCCCATGAAAATTTTCAATCCAGGGAGTATGATACAGGAGCATCTCAAGTGAGCTAGCGTGGAGATAAAGGATAGATGGAAAAGCGCCCAGTGAAAATTTTGAAATATCTTGAATCATTAATGAAGCCATCAAGCGAAGGCACACTTGTAAAATGTAAACGAACATTGAGTGATCCACTCTCGTCCTTAGTAGGTAGAAGGCATTTATGGTAGTTAATTCAAGTAGATAGAATTTAATTCTAGATTAGACAGTTTAGAATGAGAGAGGGAAATGGGATATAGACACCCTCATTGTGTATTGTAACATAGAAGAGAATACAAGCATAGAAGATCATAGAAGAGAAGAAGCAGAGAGCTGTGTAGAAGAACTCCATGTACAAAAGTTCTGAATTTATAGAAGAAATCTTTGATTCAGACTCATGGTGTTCAAATATTCTCTGTGTATGCATTTTTGAATGTTATGCTCATGAATGTTTTACTCTTTCTGTCATAGATTTGTTGTTTATGCTATGTGTATATGATTTCTTGTTAAATGTTTGAAATCTGAGAGGAAGAGTAGAGAATGAGTTTCAGTTGTTTCTCTATCTGATCAAGAGTTCCTACAAGGAGTGCAGTTGAATTGTCCGTAAGGAGTGCGTTGACAAAGGGTTCATAGGTTTGTCTCTGAAAGCTCAGATAAGATAGATTTTGTTCTCATTTTGTCAGAAGTGCAATTGGACACAGGAGTCGTGCAAGGTGTGCGCAGGCCGAGTAGAGGTTCAAGTTTGGCAACTTGAATGATTTGTTGAGAGACTATTGTTGCAGGAGTGCACAGAGTCGAGGGAATTTCAACACTTGGAAGTGTTTGGAGGTCTGTTGCAAGGAGTGCGAGTAGGATTTTTCTAAAAGACTCAGAGTTGGGGAAGCGTAGGAAGGATAAAACCTTTAAAGTCGTCGAAGGAAGTACAGGAAGTTGTGCACTGAAATCAGTGAGAAGGCATTGCCAATTTGGGTCGCAGGTGATTAATCACCATGGAAAAACACTTTGGTAAAGAGTTGCAGAAGTCCTTGATAAGGAAAGAACATACGGTCAGAATTCTCTGTGCAGAATTCGCGAAGTCCCCTGAGCCGTCAGATCTCACGGAGGAGCAGGGGAGTTATGGCGGGTATCCCCAAAGGTTTTAATCTCAAGATGAGTAGAGTCATAGATCCAAGCCACATGGGCTGTTGGATTTACCTGTGAACTTCTATTTTGGGTTTTCGTAGGTTGAAGTCCCGAAATTTGTGCAACAGGACTCACGAAATCAAGAAACGCGAAATCCCGAAGGGCCAAAAGGATTGTGTGGGCCACAGAATCAATAAGGTGGACAGGTGGCATACTATCAACACAGAAGTCAAACTCCATGACCATTTTGGGGTTTCATGGTGTAAAGACCCAAATTTTTTGCATTAGGATTCGCGAAACCACGAAGTCCGAAGTCCTGATAGAACGAGGGTTGTTGAAAAGTCAAACCTTGTGAGCGCATCGGAATTTTGGCAAATCAGGTTTCGGGAATCGAGGGAACAAGTTGCTTGACATCGCAACCGCCGAAATCGCGATAAGAAGAAATCCGGAAGAGAGAGAGAAAAGGTCAAGCGTTGACTGTTTTTAGGCTTTTGGAGATTGAGAGATAAGGTGCTTGACACTCGAATTCACGAAACCACGAAGTCCGATCTCCTGAAGTATAAGGGGGAATCCTCAAAGTTGATTATGGGTGCAGATTTCTCGAAAGGGAAATAGAGGAGCCATTTTTGAGAGCTCTTCAGGCCATTGTAAGTGGAAAGATCTTGTGTATGTGCCCTTCTGACCCACGGGTTGAGGAGGGGTTGCGTCACATTCAAACTCTAGTCAAAGCCACCTATGGCTTAATAGGGGTTGGCATAAAGATGTCAGTTCTTGGCTAAATCATTTGGGAATGGAGAAGGAGATGACTCTACAGAACATTGATATACCATTAAAAATACTATTAAATCAAAATTTAATGAAATATCAATACTTATGAAGAGTTTTGTTAGCTATAAGGTAGGGATAAAATGTTATTTCTATCATAAAAACTCCCATATGATATGGGTTTTCATTAGAAAATTTTTCTACTATGAGTGGATATATCACTAGTGTTAGGTCACATGGCCCTCATAACATTATGAAGGTATATTACTCTATATCATAACATTATAAAGGTGTATTAGTCTATCTCATGAATACAACAAAAATCACATGTGTATTATAACACACACACACATACATGTAATTAATATCTTGCTACAAATTTGAAAATTTTAAGACATAATTTTAGAAAACATGATTATCCTCTTGTAACATCCCGCTCTGGTGCACTAAGTGAACTTATTCTTTGAGGACACTTGCTCGCAAGTGATCTGGATTATTATGCCATTAAAACTTTTGATTTTGATTATGAGGCGTTATGGGTGTTAGCAACAATTCTTGTCTGGGGAACAAGAGTATCCAGGTCTGCAAGTTGCACAAGAAGCGCCCAAGTGTAGCATGAAAGAACCTCATTTCAGGCTACCAAGCAAGGAATCGGATGAATTTATGTTTTCAGCAGCCTAGATCCATCTATAAGAGCCGATCGATGGTCGATGGGAAATCACGGTTAGCGGAGTTGCACCAGGATTAGAGAAATGGATAGCACTTATAATACATTCAAGAAAGGAGATCGGTCGTCCATCCAAAAGGACATGTGGTGCATGATCATGTCATGTCAACATTTGGGAATTCAAAGGGTGAGGGGTTCCTCATCATTTTACATCTCGAAACCCTGAACCCTGAAATGTCAATAAGAGCCCTTCAAAGCCGATCCCACGGTCCTAGCACCAGGTCACGTTAAGTGAGCCTGGGAATGGAGGTAGCCCCATTTTAATGACAAATCCATCTCGAACGTTCATCTGAAGAACACGCGGTGCAAGATCTGAGCCAGAGGTCGGCCCTTTCAAGATTTTCATAGTGAAAGTGCCGAAGTCATCTCAGTTGTCCATCTAGTGATGAAACTCGAGCACATTGAACTGAAAGGGGGCATGGATCTGGGTGGCTAGGATCTGCGTGCTCATATCTACGGTTAGGAGCGGATTCCAGAGGCCCCCCGCTATTCTACCTTTAAGCGGGGGGGGGTCTGGAATCGAGTGCACAACTCTTCAAAGGTCAGGATCTGGGCACCTAAATCAGTGGCTGAGGCTTCATTCTGGACCCCCCTTGCCTTTATGCCTTTAATCGGGGGGGGGTCCAGAATCACATTCTGGACCCCCCTTGCCTTTATGCCTTTAATCGGGGGGGGGTCCAGAATCAAGCATGCAACTCTTCAAAGGTTAGGATCGGAGCACCTAGATCAACGATGCTCAGGCCTTTCTGGCCCCCCTTTACAATCCTGTCTTTAATGAAAGAGGGGTGGTCCAGAATGGTGTGTTGTTATTGTGGGGTTCCTTTCCTATCGTGTCACCTTTGGTATTGCCCTCCCTGTTTCCACTTGTTCTCCACCTACCACCTCCCTCTTCTCCTACCATGTTTCTCTCTCACTCCCAGTCACCTCCTCTTGTACTCTCGCACTCCATGCTCCTTCCTCCTCTGTCCTATTCATACCGCATGGCATTCCTTAGTTGTTGTCATAGCTCCCATTTCTTCTCCATCGCCTCCATAGTGTTCACACCTTTAACCCCCGTCACACCCTTGTCCACATCATCCATAGGGGTCCCTCGCAGCAGTCCAGTGAAGTAGCATCTAGAGAAAGACCGTTCGGCTGATCCAGGTGGCACCATTAGGAGACCTCCATGTCTCAGAAGGCAAGGTTGACCGAGGCCATCCTCGATCCCAAAAAGAAGTTATTGCGGCAGTTGCTGGTGGTTGAACATCAATTCCACCATAAAAGGAAGGTCCGGCAAAGGACTAATTCACGTCGACTCACCTGTAGAAGGACAATCTAAAATATGATGGCATCTGTCATAAGCGCACGATCATCCTGAGTCTGCATGGGCAGGCTGTCAGAAGCCATGCAGACACAATTCTTTAATGTAGTGTCTTGTTTTTGTTGTGTTGTTGTTTTTGACTATATGTAGGCGTTTTCATCATTTTTGTAAGGGTCAATGGTTGAGCTAGGCTCCCATTCTATAAGTTTTGATGAAGCATTGGTCGCTCTGGTTAATGTATAAGGCATTTGAGACTTCTTACTTTATGGAGACTTCTTACTTTATGGATGTCAGCCTCTTTTTCCATCTCTTTGTTTACTGTGTTAGAACAACTCGAAATTGGAAGATCCAGTCGAGTTGCACTGTTGTAGGATGATGTAGGTTGGATCACTGCAATAGTTGTAGCGTTTATAATCAGTTCTTGTGTTTTCTCAGTGCTGGAATGGCTTGGAATTGGAGGATCTAGTCGAGTCACCCTTCAGCTCCTTGAAACTCTAGACCAAGAGGATCTTGGCTTATGAGTTTTTCTTCCTCAAGCTTCCGAAGGCCTGTTTCCCAAGGCAGTCTTGCTCACCCTTCTCACAAGTCTTCCATCTACCACCCTTTAATCAACTTACTGACGGAAGTTGGATCAAGACCTCCCTTGATTTCTACATACCAGACGCTGGTTCCTATGTCAACGCTGCTTTCCTGGGTCTCTTTCCATTCGAACACCCCTATTTATTAAATCGTGACATAAAAACTGATGGGCGTCAGGCTCTGCTCCTGCTGCAATCTAGGAGTGACTTCCATCGCCATTGTCAGGGACAAAATTGAAAATTTTCCCTGGGTAGAACGACATTGAGCCTCTGATTTTGAAGGTGCATTGGACATCAGAGACCTTCAAGATTTCTACTGTGCACCTGGAAACTCCACTGTGGTGACTCCAAGGTTTCCACATCACTATTTCAGCTGTGGTTACTGTTACCACTCTTGAAAGCTGACCCTGAGGAGCTTTCTCGAGAAGGTTTCAACAGCTTCTTTCTCAACCTGAGAAGCTTCTTTGGGTAACAACAATGTTAGGATCTGGCCTTTGATGGTGAATAAGCACCAGACACATTCGAATCTGTGCATCTTTCACCTAGCGACTCCATGATTCAAAGATCAATTGACGACTCCACTGGTTCAATATGGAAAAAATCCTTGCTCCCAGGTTTTCTCCTTTTAATTTTTCTGCTATTCCTGGTTTTCCTAATGTTGTTCCCTCTCCAAATGAATGGGGTGATTATTTGCCCATATTTGGAAAATGTGAAGAGGACAACCCTGCTCAACACCTTAGTGAGTTTCATGAACTCATGCATCAGTGGGAGATACATCATGAGGATGTATTACTGAAAATGTTCATGTTCTGGTTAGCAGGGGATGCTCGTAAATGGTATCATTCTTTACCCCCTACTATCATTTCTTCACTCAGTGAATTCCATGCAGCCTTCACTACCTATTGTCAGGAGATTTATCCCTCTAAGTTGATTTTTCATAGCTATTGTGAGGGATACTACAACAAATGTATACAAGATAGAGCTATCTCTTATGTAGTCTATGAGGATGATCTTGATGACCTGGATCAGAAATCAGTCCTTTCTCCTCCCCATTCGTCTGCTTCGGGCGGAGTTGTGGAGCTGATAAAATCTATCACTACTAGACTTGACAGGTGGCAAGTTGAACAATGTGCTGAGGATTTCCCATCCTTTGAAGCAAATGCCCTTAGCAGCTCTACTAAGAGCGATTATGAAAAAATCTTTCCCACGGGTTCTGTTTATGGTCATTATGAATCTGACCCATGGGAGAGCCAAGAAGAAGAAATCCTCCTAGACATGATTATGTCAGATGGAGGCTATAATGATGAGGGTTGTAAGGATAGAAGACTGGGGGAAGAATATGCTCTGAGTGAAATAATGGAGCAGGCGATACCTCCCATTGCCCAACATGAAAAGTTGGAATCTGAGGACCATTTCCTAGAATTGGAGGATTTTCCAGTCTCCAAGGCAGATGTTCTAGATGGCTCTTTTGAGGAGATTATTGAAGATTTTATAAATGCATTAACATCTACCCCTGATGACCTTGTTGTCTCAAATCAAAACGATGAAGAGGTAGTTGTGGAAGACGATTGTTCTCTTTTCCTTCATGAGATTTCCCATGATGTGTTTACATTCGGGGTCAAAACGGGGGAGCAGGGGATAGTTCCATTTCTGCAAGTTGGAGAAGATTTGTTCCCCCCCGACTTTGATGATTATCTGGAAGAGGAGAAATAAAACCCCACATCACCTTTTTCTTATCAGAGAAACTAGCCCACTTATGCCAGTTATGAATCAGAGTCTGAGCTCGATATGATGGATTTCCAAGAGCAGGTCGCAGAACCTTGTCCTCTGCTCACTAATGAAAATTATCATGAGGAAATCAACCATATCAGTCTTTCAGGAGATGTTAAGCAGTACGAGGAAGAGAAGAATTTACCCGGGGGGGCTGTTTATGATGAATACGAATCTGACCCGGGGGAGAGCCAAGAAGAGGAAAAAGAACCAGAGGAGCAGTCTGCCCTTTGTTCAGAGCCAGTCAGTGAGAAGCCACCACCTGAGATCAGCGAGCCTACTTCAGTTATTCACCCACCTGTGCTTATCAGAGATATTCAGCCGCATGTGAACAATTTTGTAGCAGAAGAGGTTGTCTGTCGCCAATTTCCTAGAATTGGCCACTCATTCGATGACCCTGTCAGCAAATACATGGAGTGGCATTTCCCTTATGCTTTGGAGCTGCCATATCCCATCTCAACTTCAGCTTGTAGGGAGAATTTAAAGAGTGTAACCGTTCTGCGGTCACAGTTACATCAACTGTTTGTGGTCACTAACAGAAGGAAGGAGCTTCCCTTCAGGAAGTTACTTCATTGGCTATGGTGGAAGTCTTCTTTCACCTAGCCCCATGTAAAGTGTTTTATTAGTTTAGGATTGTATATAAATAATCTCCTTTGAGCATGTATCTTTATTTTGTTGTGTTATTTTTCGGCCTGTATTTTTAGCAGCAGGATATTTTGAGCAAGACTCTATAGCCCAACAACAAGGCACTGAAGCTGTGGAATGAGTTCTTAGAGCATCACAGGGACAACTCTATCCCCCATGGAGCCTAATGTTAGCAACAATTATTGTCTGGGAAAAAAGAGTATCCAGGTCTACAGGTTGCACAAGAAGCACCCAAGTGCAGCACGAAAGAACCTCTTTTCAGGCTACCAAGCAAGGAAGCAGATGAAGTTATGTTGTCAGCGGCCTAGATCCATCTATAAGAGAAGATCGACGGTCAACGGGAAATTGCGGTTAGCGGAGTAGCACCAGGATTAGTGCGATGAATAGCGCTTATAATACATTCAAGAAAGGAGATTGGCCATCCATCCAAAAGGACATGTGATGCGCGATCATGTCATGTCGGCATTCAGGAATTCGAAGGGTGATGGGTTCCTCGTCATTTTACATCTCGAAACCCCGAACCCCAAAATGATGATAAGTGCCCTTCAAAGCCTAGCCCACGGTCCTAGCGCCAGGTCACGTTAAGTGAGCCCAGGAATGGAGGTAGCCCCCTTTTAATGACAAATTCATCCCGGTCATTCATCTGAAGGATACGCGGTGAAAGATCTGAGCCATAGGTGGGGCCTTTCGAGATTTTCATAGTGAAAGTGTCAAAGTCATCTCAGTCGTCCATCCATCGATGAAACTCGAGTGCATTGGAATTAAAGGGGCCATGGATCTGGGTGGCCAGTATCTGCGCACTCAGATCTACGATCAGGAGCGGATTCTGGAGGCCCCTTGCCATTCTACCTTTAAGCGGAGGGGGGGGGGCGGTATGGAATCGAGTGCACAAATCTTCAAAGGTTAGGATCTAGGTGCCTAAATCAGTGGCCGAGGCTTCATTTTGGACCCCCCTTGCCTTTCTGCCTTTAATCGGGGAGGGGTCTGGATTCAAGCGCACAACTCTTCAAAGGTCAGTATCGGAGCACCTAGATCAACGATGCTCAGGCCTTTCCAGCCCCCCTTTGCCATCATGTCTTTAATGAAAGAGGGGGGGTCCAGAATGGTGTGTTATTATTGTGGGGTCCCTTGCCTGTCATGTCACCTTTGGTATCATCCTCCCCATTGCCACCTGTTCTCCACCTACCGCATCCCTCTTCTCCTGCCATGTGTCCGTCTCACTCCCAGTCACCTCCTCCTGTAATCCTGCACTCCATGCTCCTTCTCCCTCTGTCCTATTCAAACTGTGTGGCATTCCTCAGCTGATGTCACAGCTCCCATTTCTTCTCCATCACCTCCACAGTGTTCACGCCTTTAACCCCCGTCACACTCTCATCCACATCAGCCATAGGGGTCCTTCGCAACAGTCCAACGAAGTAGCGTCCAAAGAAAGATTGTTCAGCTGATCCAGGTGGCACCATTAGGAGACCTCCACGTCCCACAAGGCAGAGTTGACCGAGGCCATCCCTGATCCAAAAAAGCAGTTATTACGACAGTTGCTGGTGGTTGAACATCAACTCCGTCATAAAAGGAAGGTCCAACAAAGGACTAATTCACATCGACTCACCTGCAAAAGGACAATCCAAAATCTGATGGCATCTGTCATAGGCACACAATCATCCTGATTCTGCATGGGCAGGTTGTCATAAGCCATGCAGATGCAATTCTTTAATGCAACGTCTTGTTTTTGTTGTTGTTGTTGTTTTTGAGTATATGTAGGCGTTTTCACCTTTTTTGTAAGGGTCGATGGTTGAGCTAGGCTCCCGTTTTGTAAGTTTTGATGAAGTGTTGGTCACTCTGGTTAATGTATAAGGCATTTGAGACTTCTTACTTTATGGATGTCAGCCTCTTTTTCCATCTCTTTGTTTACTATGTTAGAACAGCTCGGAATTGGAAGATCTAGTCGAGTTGCGCTGTTGTAGGATGATGTAGGTTGGATCACTGCAACAGTCGCAACATTTCTAATCAGTTCTTGTGTTTTCTCAGCGTTGGAATGGCTTGGAATTGGAGGATCTAGTCGAGTCACCCTTCAGATCCTTGAAAATCTGGACCAAGAGGATCTTGGCTTCTAAGTTTTTCTTCCTCAAGCTTCCGAAGCCCTGTTGCTCGAGGCAGTCTTCCTCACCCTTCTCACAAGTCTTCCATCTACCACCCTTTAATCAACTTACTGACGAAAGTTGGATCAAGACCTCCCTTTCTTTCTACATACCAGACCCTGGTTCCTGTGTCAATGCTGCTTTCCTGGGTCTCTTTCCATTCGACCACCCCCATTTATTAAATCGTGATATAAAAACTGATGGGCATCGGGCTCTGCTCCTGCTGCAATCCAGGAGTGACTTCCGTTGCCAACAATGGGTTGATGACATGTTGTTTTACTGCATTGACATAGACGGGTGCTATTAACTCGATTTACTGAGTGTGCACGATTTTGGACCTCGAGGATGCAGAGGCATCGATGGAACCCCTTGGACTCTGGATCAAGTCAGGGAGTTTACCATTGGGGTTTGATGGTATTACTATGATATTAATGCATCTGAATAGATGATATGATATGGATATATTCTGATATAATTTGTTGATGATGCAGGCTGATGATAGCTTTCCAGCAAGACTCACATGTGGAGTAAAGGGGTCATGCACGACTACCAGAGATGTTGAGGTAGAGGTGTGGACAATAGCCCTACCACAACCTACTAGAACTCCCGCTATGGCTCGAATTGTAGGTTAACGTTTACCTAGCTCGAGAGGACCCACAATGACATGAGAGAAGACTACGATAGTTGCTCATGATGATTCTAAGGGGCGCACAATAAGGCGGGGGCCTTATTCTTTAGAGGCCCTTAGTCTCCCACAAGTTCACCTAGTGTAGTATTGAATCTAGGGGTTTTTTATGTCTACCAAGTTAGTCAAGAGGCAAGTGGCACCCTTGGAGCATGTGGTGTGTCTTGAAGGGCAAGTCATGCAAGACAAATGGAGAGAAGTGAGTGGCACCCTTGGAGCACATAGTGCATCCTGAAGGGCACGTCATGCAAGGGAACTTGGAGCACATAGTGCATCCTGAAGGGCACGTCATGCAAGGGAAACAGATTGAGGCGAGTGGCACCCTTGGAGCACCTAGTGAATCCTAAAGGGCACGTTGCATTGTTTCGATAAATGAATGAACCTAGATGGCCTTAGGATGAACAATGTGATAAGAAT
>CBVK0101731078.1:0-17495 GCA_900067695.1 Picea abies | reverse complement strand
AAAAAAAAAAAAAAAAAAACATTTTCCCTAATAAAATGTCACCCCTCACGAAAATTAAGGTCTAGGTCTAAATCATGCTAGTGGTAAAAATTTATCCTTTTTATTATATATATAATAAAATTAAAAAAATAAAAATAAAGAGTATGATCTTCATAAATCTTGTAACACGGAGGGAGTAAGAAATTTAATTTATTCAAAAGAAAAAAAGAAAAAAAAAGGGGGGGAATTAATTGTTTTATTATTTTTGATAATTTAAAATATCCTAATTAAATGAGAAAAGGGAAAAAGGGTTAATTTCCACACCTACCTTTTTGAGTTCTAATTAAAAAGGGGAAATAGGGAAAATCTAAAATATTAGGAAACTAGAAAAATAGGTAAACATAAAAAGGGAAAATCTAAAATATTAGGAAACTAGAAAAATAGGTAAACATAAAAAGTGAAAAAGGGGAACATAAGGGAAAAAGCAGAAAGTCAAACTTAGTAAAGTATCTACCATTTAAGAGCTTTCTAATTTAAACTGAACTAGCAATTTAATAATAGGGAAAGCCATTAAAACCTGTAAGAGAATTTGGGAACACCTAGGAGTGATTCTAAGAGTAACTCTAGGTGGGTGAGGGAAATAAAGATAATTAATTAATTAAAGAAATTAATTTATGGAGAAATGAAGGGGATGATTGACACTTGTACTGGGAGGAATTTTTAGGATTTAAATTTTAAAAAACTTAATTAAACGAGATTTTAGGAAAGTAAGGAACCACAAAACAGTATATAATGAAGGGAGGAGATGGAGGTTGGATCTCTTTTGTTTGTGTAACGTTACGCTGCAGAAATATCTACTTGACTGACTTAACTTCTAGGAGTTGGGATACCTAGCTCGGTGAGGAGTGGTAGCTCGGCCTTGCGAGGCGAGTTGAGAGGTAGTCAAAATATCTGGATAGTGATTTTGTGGCCCCTTTGCAGCTTGGGGGGCTAAGGGGGAAGAAGAGTACCCCTAGCATTGGTTGGGAGGTACCGGTGATGTCTCGTTGCTTGGCAAGCGGGAGTTGCACAGAGCACGCATAAATCACTTAGAGAGGGTGATCAGGAAATGATACTCTCTCTTCATTTTGTATAGTAGATGTTGTAGGTTTTATGCTTGGATCTGCATGTTGATTAGGTAAGTAGATTGATTGTTTAGATTGATGAATGAAACTTTTCTTAGCCTAGCTCGATGATTGTTGACTCTAATGGCCTTTGTTTTCCCTGCACGTATTGACCACCTTAATGTGTTGATTGTGACCTTCATGGTTTTTTAGCCTTCATCCCTAGCTCATCAGTCCTCAGCTGAGTAGTCAGCCAGGAGCCTGATCTACGGTCATCGCCTTAGTGTTAAAAGACCTATGGATCTCAATGTCCTACTTTTATATGCAAGGATGATGAGCAAAGGATGAACCTGTTAGCCGGATACCCTTGATGTTTGTCCCTGGATGATTGTTGATTCCACCATCTGGCAACGACCTCTGTGTGTGGATTATCTGGTGTCCTAGTTGGTTTTCTCTATGCCTTGACTGATAGAACCGCTACAATCATTCCATGACCTTTCCCATTAGATCCTTGCGTTCTCTTACTGTTGTCTGCATTGTATTGGGGTTAGAGCAATGGAAGCATGGATTGATTCCCTGTCTGCAAATTTTTGGGTATTCTGGCAATGGAAAACTGCAATGGTTTCATTTCTGCATTTTTATTATTTTATATTCTGGCAGTGAAAAAAAAAACGAATTGATTTTAGGTCTGCATTTTTATAAAGGTATCCTGGAAATGGAAAAACATTTTTATTTGATTTCCTATCTACATTTATATTTGTGTCAGAGAAATGAAAAACGTTTTTGTATTCCTCTCTGCATTGTATTGGTATCCTGGCAAGGGAAAACGAATTCATTTCCATGTCTGCATTTTGCCAACATTTTTCCCTTTTAAATGATGATGGCAACATGGAGTTCCTTCTGGTGCGTTTTTGGCACATCATTCTACATATTTTAAATACGGATAGCCATGAATGTCCTTCTAGTGTGTCCATGTACATGTTTTTCCCTTTTAAATTGAGACTGTGATTGTTGTTTAAATACCCATGATATTTGCCTTTAAAATTTGAAGAGATTGTTGTTAAATTACCCACGTTTTTGCTTTTAAAGATTGACATAGACTATTGTTTAAATGCCCACGAAGTCACCTTCCAAACTGGTGATTGTTTTGTTGTGAATGACCATGGTTGGAATTTAAAACCGGACTGTGTAGACCAACATTTTCAGCTTGTTTCGGAGTGTTTCTATCACTAACTTTACACCACGATTTAAAACTAAATTCATGGTGTATTCATCACTGAATCCAATCAATTTATCACTGATTACAACTCGTTTTTATCTCTGAGTTTATAGTATTCATACCACGGAGTTAAAGCGGTTCTGTCACTGAATTCGACGTGTTTTCATCACTAAGTTTGCACCTTGTTTTTCCACTGAATCTACGGTGTATTATTCACTGAATCCAAGTGATTCCATCACTGATTATAACATGTTTTTATCTTTGAGTTTTTACTATATATACCACTGAGTTTGTTGTTAAATGACCACGACTTGCCTTATTCATTGATTTAGTTGTTGTTGACTGACCATAAGTTGGTCCTTCTACAGTTTTGTTTTGTCCCTTTTATCCTCCTTCACATTGAACACATACCCACCATTCTCACTGCCAAGCTTTAATTACCACAACAATGTTATTGGCCATGTTGATTATCATGTTAATTGCAATATGAAATGCTATATTTTTGCCTTATTAATTGCCAGAACAATTGCTACAGCAATGTTAATGGTCAACAGATTCCTTCTATTGATTAAATGTCACAGCGAGTTAAATAGTTAACAATTATATAAATCACTTGATTATTGCGCTATGAATGGTTATTTTAATAGTCATGCAAATTGCCTTGTTAATTTTATATTAATTGTATGTTAACTAGAATGTTAAATGCCTTGTTATTGCTATATTACTTATCATGAAAATAGTCATGTAAACTATCTTGTTAATGCCATATTAATTGTCATGTAACTGCTATGGTAATCACCTTGTTGAATTGCTACAACAATGTTAATAGTTAGCAGTTGCCTTCTCTATGATAGTAGACCACTAGCATGGTTAGTTCGATCATTATATCTAGAATAATGTTGAGGTTTAACTGTTCATAAGTGATAATGGTAGCATTCCACTTTACGAATGTTAATGTTGTTATTCAAGTTCATGGCTAGTTGGATGGGGATTCAGATTAATATAGAATTGTCCATTTAGGTTGTAATTAATATTAAAATTAGTATGGTGAGTAAAGACTAGATTGCAAATTTTAGATTTGCTAAATTAGATATGTAATTGATGTTAGTTGGATTTATAGATATCGCCTAATTGGTAACTCAAACTCACTAAATTGAGTCGTAATTCATTTTAAGTTCGGTTGGCAACCCATTGACTAATGGGATATAGACTGGTTAATTGATCTATAATTAACGTCAATTTAAATCATAGATATTGACCATTTAGCCTTGATTAATGGTTGGGTTGTTGACGAAGTTGTTTTTAGCTTGTGCTTCCCATTGAGGGTGTTGTTATTCATTTTAATTAATGTTTGTACTTGGTTTTGTAAACATTTAATGTGCTTGGTTTTCTCACTGTAAGGGTTATAGTTACTTGTGTAATTAATTTTGGGTGCGTGGGGTTGTTAGGATGATTGTCCTTAGCTTAGTAGGCTTGGTCTTCTTATGTTGGGCCGGATGTAGACACCTCCTTGTTCCTCAGAATAGTTGCCAGCCTTGAGACCTTAAATGGTCAAAATCGATGGAAACCTGTGCTTGAGTGTTGCTTATGTGTCATGGAGGTCCTGACCATTGCAGGGTAGGATGGGTAGGTAGTCACTATTATTCTTCGTTGGTTGAATGTTGTGCATTGCTTCAAGGTGCTTGATGTGATTTTATTTTAGGTTGTTATGTTTTTGTTGCGTGAGTTGCATGCGTCGTGTTCGTCGTCGTGTTGCGATGTTGAGTATGATGTCATTATTACCTTCCTACACACACACACTAAAAAAAATAAAAAAATTAAGGGTGTGTTTACTGGTTGTACATCGTAGGAGTCATACTGGATGGGGGCGTCACATGTGGTATCAGAGCAGGTTCAACCCGCGACTTGGGATCGCTATGACTTTCGTTAATATGATTTGATTATAATGTTACTAATTGAGTTGACTTGTATTCGTGCAGGTAATCATGGTTAGAGGACACCACAGAGGCAGATGACGAGGTGCTAGGGGAGGAGGCAGGACGCCTCCAGTAGCATCCACACCTGAGGGATCTAACCCCTAGGGAGACGAGTAGGTTGTCGGACATGAGCATATAGTAGTGGGTGATGTGGTCAGAATGATGAGATCTTTTCAGCGCATGTCTGAGGCACTGATCAGCTGTTTGGAAAGAGATGAGGCCAGGGCATCGACACCTGCTGAGGTTCCATCGCGCACCCCTGTCGGTATTGGTAGCATTCACCATGAACTCGAGAAGGTCAAATTTCCCTAGTTCTTTGGTGCCTCGAACGACATCATATTTCCAACATGAAGGTCCACATGGAGATCTTTCAACTGAAGGAGAGCGCTTTTCTATGGTGGAAGACACTCCTACCGTAGTTGAATGTGGTTGTTGAAGACGTGTCATGGGAACTGTTCGAGGAATGGTTCCGAGAGAGGTACCTTTAAGAGGAATTCATTGAGTGTCAACTCAATGAGTTCAACGCCTTACAACAGGACGGTTGTACAGTGCGCGAGTATGAGCCCCATTTTATGGAGCTGCTCTGGTATGCTCTGCACCTTAACACTGAGAAACTTAAGGTCAGCAGGTCCATGTTTTGCCTTAATGACAACATACATGCAAAGGTCAGGATTTTGATGCCTCAAACTTTGCATGATGCCATCCAGAAGGCCCTCATAGTGGAGGAGGAGCTTATCAATGGGGGTCAGGGTAGGACTCCAGCGAGACCAATAGGGTAGGTGTCATATGGTGCACAACAGCATCAGACACCTACCAGACATACACCGGGATATCGTGGCTTTGAGAGGGGATCCACTTTCACTACACCTTGACGACTGACACCTCAGCAGTGGACACCTTATCGTGGATCACAACATTAGCAATAGTGTCAACCGCAACAGCAACAGTTTAGGCCTGTTTAGCAAAACAAAATAGGATTCCAGGCCAACGGGCTGTCACCTTCTACTTTGGGTACTAGAACTACTGGGTTGAAGAAGGGGTGTTGGATGTGTTGGGAGACACACTACCAACATGACTGATCGGTGGAGAGGACTAGAGCATCCGGATCAGCTGGACCCACGACTGTGGGAGATATGGGCAAGGCCCATAGGATTCATGCAGTGGTGAATAACCGCAAGGCAGAGCATCGGTCGACTATGCTCAAGACAACAGGTACCATCACTGACCAGACCCTTAGTATTTTGATAGATTACGGTGCTACCAAGAGTTTCATTTCTGGTGCAGCACTAAAAAGGATTAAGGTAAAGGCAGTCGAACAAGATGAGTTTAGATTTGTAGATATGGCTTCGGGAGCCAAACAAAAGGTTGGAGGAAATGTTACGGGTTGTATCCTCAACCTGGGAGAGTTTATCACTAAGGCCGACCTGTATGTCACGATCTTAGAATCTTATGATGTCGTGATTAGTATGGATTGGTTGGAATCGCATGAGTTGATACTCAATTGTAAGACGAAACAGTTGAGCTTGGTCAATGATGAGGGAAAAAACATGTGATTGTAGGACAGAACCAGGGAGTTTTTCTGAGGTTTATCCCTTCCTTACAGCTACGGAAGAGCATGTGCAAGGGGTGCAAGATTTATGCGATCCTTGCGTTAAATGAGAAGGGATTAGTAGAAGGTTTAGAACACCTTCCGGTGGTGAGAGAGTTTGCGGACGTATTTCCGGAGGAGTTACCTGGGATGCCGCCGGAGAGGGAATTGGAGTTTACTATAGACATAAAACTGGGAACTGAACCGATAGGGAGAACACATTATCAAATGTTGACCCCAGAATTACAAGAGTTAAAAATACAATTGAAGGAGTTGTTGGACCTGGGACTGATACGTCCTAGTGTGTCACCGTGGGGTGCACCTATTATTTTCATATGAAAGAAGGATGGTTCATGGAGGCTCTGCATTGATTACCGTCAATTAAACAAGGCCACAATCAAGAATCAATATCCATTGCTGAGGATTGATGATCTATTCAATTAAATGAAGGGCGCGGCGATGTTCTCACCAGTTATGGATTAAGGAAGATAACATCTCTAAGACCACCTTTAAGACGAGTTTTGGACATTAGGAGTTTACTATTTTACCGTTTGGACTGAAAAACGCCCAAGGGGTATTTATGAGTTTGATGAACGGGGTGTTCTGTGAGTACTTGGACAAGTTCATCCAAGTATTCATTGACAATATTTTGATCTACTCTTGGACAATGGAGGAGAATGACAAGCACTTGCGCTTGGTACTACAGTTTCTGCGAGAGCACAAACTGTTTGGGAAGTTTTCCAAATACTCTTTTTATCAATAGAAGATTCACTACTTAGGGCATGTCATCTTCGGCGAAGGCATCGCCATGGATCTAGCCAAGGTTGAGGCTATTATGGAATGGCCTGAGTCGACGAATGCCCCAGAAGTACATAGCTTCATGGCTTTAGCAGAATACTATTGATATTTCGTCAAGGGGCTTTCGAAGATAAAAAAGCCAATCACATAATTGCAGAAGAAAAATAAGAAGTTTGTTTGGACCGAGAAATGCGCAAAAGTATTTTGGAGGCTCAAGGAGTTGTTGACAACAACACTGATACTAAAGGTCCCTAACATGGATGCGGACTTCTTGGCATGCACTGACACATCCAAGGAAGGCTTAGGTGGGGTCTTGATGCAAGACGGATGAGTGATCGCTTACATTTCGAGGAAACTGAGAAGGCATGAAGAGAACTACGTGACATATGATTTGGAGTTGTTAGACATCATATATTCCTTGAAGGTTTGGAGACACTACCTTGTTGGACAAAAATTTTAACTAAAGACTGACCACTGTGGACTACAACACATCTTTACGCAAAGCGACCTGAACATACAAAAATGATGTTGGTTGGAATTGCTTAGCGCGTATGACTTCAAGATTACTTACATAAAAGGAATAGTGAACCAACTAGCAGATGCATTGAGTCAGAGACCACACATCTTTTCGGTGCTGCCTCTTCCGACAAATCTACATGAAAAGATTCTAACTTTATAGCGTGATGATGACTGATAAAAAGAGGTCGAGGGTTTTAACGGAAAAAACACAATGATGGTACCATGATTTGAAGGATTTTTGTTTGATAGCAATGGTTTATTGAGGTTTAAAAATTAGATCTATGTATTGCCGGACGACGAGTTGAGGATGTTGATCCTAAGCAAGGCTCATAGAGAAGTTTACATGGCTCACCCGGGACTCATGAATATGAGGGCAGACCTTAAACCCTTATTCTTCTAGAAGGGAATGAAGGTAGACATATTCAACTATGTGGCCAGATGTCTAGAATGTCAGTAGGAAAAGGATGAACATAGACACCCAACAGAATTAATACAACCACACGCTATTCCATAATCAAAATGGGAGGTTATTTTGATGGATTTTATTGTTGGATTGCCACTGATGACAAGGAGACATGACTCGATTTTCGTAGTAGTAGACACTCTAACAAAGAGTGCTCACTTTATTCCTATGTGTATGATGTATCAGGCACCTGACATAGATAGAGTTTTCATTAGTGAGATTGTGAGGCTACATGGCATGCCTAAGAGGATTATATCCGATCAAGGATCGATGTTTACTGGACGATTTTGGACGAGTTTCCAAGAGGCCTTGGGAACCAAACTTAACTTTAGTACCACATATCACACAGAGACTGATGGGCAGACCGAAAGAATGAACCAGACCTTGGAGGACATATTGCGCATGTACGTGATGGACCAACAAAAGCGTTGGGAAGAATTATTGCCACTAGTGGAGTTTGCTTACACCAATAGTTACCAGAGCACCATTAAGATGGCACCTTTCGAGTTTCTTTACGGGCGAACGTGTCAGACACCTTTGAGTTGGGATCGGCTTGAGGATAGAGTCCTAGTGGGACCAGAAGTGATCCAAGAAATGGAAGAGCAAATGCAAACAATAAGACAAAGGTTTAAAGAAGCGCAGGATCGACAGAAGAGTTATGTCGATGCGCACTGTGTCGACCGTAGTTACGAGGTCGACAATCGAGTCTTCTTCCGGGTTAAACCGCATAAGAGTTCGATCAAGTTTGGGAAGGGAGCTAAAGTCTCTCCTAGGTTCGTGGGAAGTTTCGAGATTGTGGAGAGAAAGGGGCCCATGGCCTATCAACTAGCCTTGCCTGATTCTTTGAGACGCATGCACGATGTTTTTCATGTATCTGTTTTGAGACATTATACTAGTGATCCTACACATGTTATTGACATGAGTTCCTTGCAGATGTTGGACAAGGGAACACTCAAGGCTGAGCCGATCCACATCTTGGATCATCCCATTCGACAGCTATGACGTCGAATGGTAGAGCAGGTCAAGGTCTAGTGGGACAGCTATAGTCCACACTCGGTGACCTGGGAGGATGCATATGATATGCGCCAACAGTTTCCATTTTTGTTTGATAGATAGGCTTATGATATTGTGATACACTTTATTTCGGCATATATACTGTGAAACTTCGGGACAAAGTTTAGACCAAGAGGGGGTGTATGTAACATCCTGCTCTGGCGCACTGAGCGAACTTATTCTTTGAGGACACTTGCTCGCAAGTGTTCTGGATTATTATGCTATTAAAACTTTTGATTTTGATTATGAGGCGTTATGGGTTGATGACATGTTGTTTTACTGCATTGACATAGATAGGTTTTATTAATTCGATTTACTGAGTGTGCAGGATTTTGGACCTCGAGGATGAAGAGGCATCGATGGAACCCCTTGGACTCCGGATCGATTCAGGGAGTGTACCATTTGGGTTTGATGGTATTACTATGATATTAATGCATCTGAATAGATGATATGATATGGATATATTCTGACACGATTTTTTGATGATGCAGGTTGACGATAGCTTATCGACCAGACTCACATGTGGAGTAAAGGGGTCATGCACGACTACCAGATATGTTGAGGGAGAGGTGTGGATAGCAGCCCTGCCACAACCTACTAGCAATCCCACCGTGGCTCGAATTGTAGGTTAGTGTTTACCTAGTTTGAGAGGACCCATGATGCCGTGAGGGAAGACTGTGACAGTCGCTCACGATGAGTCTAAGGGGCGTGCAATAAGGCGATGGCCTTATTCCTTAGAGGCCCTTAGTTTCCCACAAGTTCATCTGGTGGAGTATTGACTCTGGGGTTTTTTTATGTCTACCAAGTCAGTCAAGAGGCGAGTGGCACGCTTGGAGCACATGGTGCGTCCTGAAGGGCACGCTGGACAAGAAAAATGGAGAGAGGCAAGTGGCACCCCAGGAGCACGTAGTGTGTCCTGAAGGGCACGTCGCTTAAGAGAAACAGATTGAGGCGAGTGACACCCTTGGAGCACCTAGTGCATCCTGAAGGGCACGTCGCGTTGTTTTGATAAATGAATGAACCTAGATGGCCTTAGGATGAACAATGTGATAAGAATTTAAGAATAATAATAAAAAAAAAACATTTTCCCTAATAAAATGTCGCCCCTCACGAAAATTAAGGTCTAGGTCTAAATCATGCTAGTGGTAAAATTTTATCCCTTTTATTAAATTTATATATATATATATATATATATAATTAAATTAAAAACAAAATAAATAAAGAGTATGATCTTCATAAATCTTCTAACACGGAGGGAGTAAGAAATTTAATTTATTCAAAAAAAAATAAAAAAAATTGTTGGAATAAAAAAAAGAAAAAAGAAAAAAAAAGGGGTATTAATTGTTTTATTATTTTTGATAATTTAATAATTAAATGAGAAAAGGGAAAAAGGGTTAATTTCCACACATGCCTTTTTGAGATCTAATTAAAAAGCGGAAATAGGGAAAATCTAAAATATTAGGAAACTAGGAAAAGAGGTAAACATAAAAAGGGAAAAAAGGGAACATAAGGGAAAAAGTGGAAAGTCAAACTTAGTAAAGTATCCCATTTAAGAGCTTTCTAATTTAAACTCAACTAGCAATTTAATAATATGGAAAGCCATTAAAACCTGTAAGAGAATTTGGGGACACCTAGGAGTGATTATAGGAGTAACTCTAAGTGGGTGAGGGAAATAAAGAAATTAATTTATGGAGGAATAAAGGGGATGAGTGACACTTGTACGGAGATGAATTTTTAGGATTTAAATTTTAAAAACTTAATTAAATGAGATTTTAGGAAAGTAAGGAACCACAAAACTCTATATAATGAAGGGAGGAGATGAAGGTTGGATCTCTTCTATTTGCGTAACGTTACGCTATAGAAATATCCACTTCACTGAATTAACTTATGGGAGTTGGGATACCCATCTCGGTGAGGAGTGGTAGCTCGGTCTTGCGAGGCAAGCTAGGAGCTGGTTGAAATCTATGGATAGTGAGTCTATGGCCCATTTGCGGCTCGAGGAGCTAAGGGGGAAGAAGACTGTACCCCTAGCATTGGCTGGGAGGTATCGGTGAAGTCTCACCGGTCGGCAAGCAGGAGTTGCACGGAGCTCGTGGACGTCACTCAGAGCGGGCGATCAGGCAATGACACTCTCTCTTCATTTTGTATAGTAGATGTTTTAGGTTTTATGCTTGGATCTGCATGTTGATTAGGTAAGTAGATTAATTGTTTAGATTGATGACTAAAACTTTTCTTATCCTAGCTCGACGATTGTTGACTCCCATGGACTTCATTTTCCCCGCATGTCTTGACCACCTTGTTGTGTTGATTGTGACCTTCGTGGTTGTTTAGCCTTTGTCCCTAGCTCATAAGTCCTCGCCTGAGAAGTCGGCCAAGAACCTGATCTACGGTCGTCGCCTTAGCGTTAAAATACCTATGGATATCAACGCCCTTCATTTTTGTGCAAGGATGATGAGCGAAGGATGAACCTATTAGTCGACTACCCTTGATGTTTGTCCCTAGCTGATTGTTGATTCCACCATCTGGCAACGACCTCTGCATGTGGATTATCTGGTGTCCTAGTTGGTTTTCTTTATGCCTTGACTGATAGAACCCCTACAATCATTCCATGACCTTTCCCATTAGATCCTTGCTTCTCTTACTGTTTTCTGCGCTGTATTGGGGTTATAGAAATGGAAGCATGGATTGATTTCCTATCTACAAATTTTTGGGTATTCTGGTAATGGAAAAACGCAATGGTTTCATGTCTTCATTTTTATTATTTTATATTTTAGCAATGAAAAAAAAAACAAATTGATTTCAGGTCTACATTTTTATAATGGTATCCTGGAAATGGAAAAACATATTTATTTGATTTCCTATCTACATTTATATTTGTGTCTGGGAAATGAAAAACGTTTTTATATTCTTGTCTACATGGTATTGGTATCCTGGAAATGGAAAATGAATTCATTTCCATGTCTACATTTTGCCAGCATTTTCCCCTTTTAAATTATGATGCCAACATGGAGTTCCTTCTGGTGCATTTTGGGCACATCATTATGCATATTTTAAATACGGATAGCCATGAATGTCCTTCTGGTGTGTCCCTGTATATGTTTTTCCCTTTTAAATTGAGACTGTGATTGTTGTTTAAATAACCACGATATTTGCCTTTAAAATGTGAAGAAATTGCTGTTAAATTACCCACATTTTTTCTTTTAAAGATTGACATAGACTGTTGTTTAAATGGCCATGAAGTCTCCTTCAAAACTAGTGATTGTTTTGCTGTGAATGACAATGGTTGGAATTAAAAAATGGACTATGTAGACCAACGTTTTCAACTTGTTTCAGAGTGTTTATATCACTTAGTTTACAGCGTGATTTACAACTGAATTCACGGTGTATTCATCACTGAATCCAAGCGATTTATCACTGATTATAGCTCGTTTTTATCTCTGAGTTTATAGTATTCATACCACAGAGTTAAAGCAGTTCTGTTACTGAATTCAGCGTGTTTTCATCACTAAGTTTACACCATGTCTTACCATTGAATCTACGATGTATTATTCATTGAATCCAAGTGATTCCATCACTGATTACAACGTGTTTTCATCTCTGAGCTTTTACTATGTATACCACTAAGTTTGTTGTTAAATGACCACGACTTTCCTTAATCATTGATTGAGTTGTTGTTGATTGACCACAAGTTGGTCCTTCTACAGTTTTTTTTTGTCTCTTTTATCCTCTTCACATTGAACACATACCCACCGTTCTCACTGCCAAGCTTTAATTACCACAACAATGTTATTGGCCATGTTGATTATCATGTTAATTGCAATATGAAATGCTATATTTTTGCCTTATTAATTGCTAGAACAATTGCTACAACAATGTTAATGGTCAACAAATTCCTTGTATTGATTAAATGCCACAACGAGTTAAATAGTTAATAGTTATATAAATCGCCTAGTTATTGCACAATGAATGGTTATGTTAACAGTCATGCAAATTGCCTTGTTAATGCTATATTAATTGTATGTTAACTAGAATGTTAAATTCCTTGTTATTGCTATATTACTTATCATGAAAACAGTCATGTAAAGTATCTTTTTAATGCCATATTAATTGTCATTTAACTGCTATGGTAATCACCTTGTTAAATTGCTACAACAATGTTAATAGTTAGCAGTTTCCTTCTCTATGATAGCAGACCACTAGCATGGTTAGTTCGATTATTATAGCTAGACTAATGTTGAGGTTTAACTATTCATAAGTGCTAATGGTAGCATTCCACTTTAAGAATGTTAATGTTGTTATTCAAGTTTATGGCTAGTTGGATGGGGATTCAGATTAATATAGAATTGTCCATTTAGGTTGTAATAAATATTAAAATTAGTATGGTGAGTAAAGATTAGATTGCAAATTTTAGACTTGTTAAATTAGATATGTAATTGATGTTATTTGGATTTATAGATATTGCCTAATTGGTAACTCAGACTCGCTAAATTGAGTCGTAATTCATGTTAAGTTCAATTGGTAACTCGTTGACTAATGGGATTTAGAATGGTTAATTGATCTGTAATTAACGTCGATTAAAATCATAGATATTGACCATTTAGCCTTGATTAATGGTTGGGTTATTGAGGAAGTTGTTTTTAGCTTGCGCTTCCCATTGAGGGTGTTGTTGTTCATTTTAATTAATGTTTGTACTTGGTTTTGTAAAAATTTAATGTGCTTGGTTTGCTCACTGTAAGGGTTCTAATTACTTGTGTAATTAATTTTGGGTGCGTGGGGTTGCTAGGATGATTGTCCTTAGCTTAGTAGGCTTGGTCTGCTTGTGTCGAGTGGGATGTAGACACCTCCTTGTTCCTTAGAATAGTCACCAGCCTTGAGACCTTAAATGGTCAAAATCGATGGGAACCGGAGCTTGAGCGTTGCTTATGTGTCCTGGAGGTCCTAATCACTGCAGGGTAGTATGGGCAGGTAGTTATTCTTATTCTTCATCAGTTGAATGTCGTGCATTGCTTCCAGGTGCTTGATGTGCTTTTATGTTAGGTCCTTATGTTGTTGTTGTGTGAGTTGCATGTGTCATGTTCGTCATCATGTTGCGATGTTGAGTATGATTTCATTACTATCTTCCTAAACACACACACTAAAATAAAAATAAAAATTAAGGGTGCTTTTACTGGTTGGACATCGTAGGAGTCGTACCGGATGGGGACGTCACACCTCTATTCTTATCTTATCATTTTTTGTGGTATTTAGGAGACCATTCCCATAATCATCACTAATGAACAATAAAGTAACAAAATCATTCTCCCTCATGGCTACTTAACACACTAGTAAGCAAAGTTAAACATCAAATTGACTATTTATTTGATCACGTGACTAGCCTTTAATTTAATTTCCTAAACCATGCAGGAAATCCTCAGATACCCACATGACCCTACTAAAGAAGATCCAGCTACATGCACATTAGTAGAAAATAGGATTGGTTTTAGGGGCCCGAAGGTGGTGTAAGGAATTTTCTCTTTGATAAAACCGAAGTAAACTCCAAAACCATAATTTATGAAAAAAATTTGGACTTGTGTTTTATAGTAACAAACCCTGTGTTACACTCACCTACCATTGGACCTTGACTTGATTATACTAGTTGTCTACTAGAGATTTTAGGTCGAAAGGTTTGATGCTTTTACATTTCGATTATATCTAGAGTTAGATCAATATAGTCAAAACTCCAACATATTTAAACAATGGAAAGGATGGGAGATGCAAGATGGAATTAAGGGTTTAAAAGGAGGGGTGATTACATTTGGGATTCAAAATGTGATTCCTTATTTCCTCACATAGTTCCTACCTTGTTTAAATTATAATAATTCAATTTCAAAGATGGATGAATGTTGAATTATTATTCTTTCTTTAATGAGGATTATTTGAAATTTGATTTACTTTATTTATTTGTATGCATGATTAGTTGTGAACATTTTAAAAATAAGCATAAGGAACATCACTTGTTATTATCGTCTACGTGTGGGATATGTGTGTGATATCTATGCCTACATATCCAACACAAATACAATATTATGGTTCACTAAACACATTAGCTACTCATGTCGAGGTTATTAATGAATTAATTAATAAGTTGTCAATTTGAAGTTATATTATATGATTATAAATATCATCAATAAGATAAGAATTCAATAACTTTGGTCAATATGTGTGAAGTAATAAATGAGTATAATAACTAGCACAGTCGCTAACTTGCGGCTAAGAATGTCGAAAGCTATCGAGGTATCGATTGAGAACGCATGCCATAAAATGTCTGTGGTAATTTGTAATCCGTCTGTGGTAATATGAAACATTTGGCTGCATTGTTTAATCCTACTTAATCATTTAAACGTGGCAATTACATATCCTTTTTAATGTGATTAGGTAAATGTTAAAAAGTAAACATGTTAACGGATGCCTTGATAAATGCAAGAAAGTTATGAACAATAAATCTGACCCATTGATTTTGGAGGACGACTAAGAATATGCCAACATCTTCAATGCATAGCCATTAGATTAGGGTTTAAGGTTAACTAAGGTTAAAAGATCATTAATTGTGCCCATTGTCAATAGGTGTACACCTTTTGGCGTAATTAGTTCCCATCTAAGACTCTTTTATTTCTATAAATTATACTTTATTATCCAAAATGAAGTATTCGTTATAATTATTCCTTTAGTCAAAGGGTCACTACAATTGGAAAAGACCACCAAGGTGGGAGACTTTGGAAAATACCACCAAAGTGGGAGACTGGTTCCTTTATGAGCAGTTTACTATGATAAGAGTCTATGGTTTGGAAGAGAAGACATATGAAAAGTGAGTGTTGAATTTGGTTGTTCTAGAGACTGAAAAAAGTGAAATTCAATCAGTGAATGTTGATCAGATGAATTTCGAGGAAAAACCAAATCTACAAAAGTAGGTCACTCATGTCTTACACAGAGATGTGACCAAGACTCATGACAATATGTAGGACATGTGAAGCATGGGGGGATATTTACTTACCCATTATCATTAGGTCTCACTAGATGGTTTCAAGATGTTTTTTGTCAATTTAGTCCAAATATAAATGACTCTTGGCAATGAATATTTCTTTCTCTTGTTATGAAATGAAGAACACAGAAAAATAAAAAACTTGGCTTGAATTACATAATCATGTTAATCATTGAGCTTTTTAATGAAATTTTTGTTTGAGGCCTTAACTAAGGGAGCATATATTTGGGAATCAAATCCAATATAGGGCATCCATGCCCAAAGTAGTGTGGCTAGATGAAATACATTCCATGTTATTTTCCTTTCATCAACAATCAAAGGAATTGTCTCCTTGGGAAAATTGACATTCGTAAATGCAAGGTGTCTAAGGGATTGAGGGAATTTTATCCTTGTACATGCAACAAACATACCATATGCATTCACTTGTTGAGAAATGATGCAATGGTATTCAAGGTGTTATAGATCAAGGAATCCCATGGATTTTATTTATAATATGAGAATCTCATCTAATAAGGACATCATTTCATGTGTAGGACTCCTTCGATATCCTCAATATTTTGAACAAACTTTATAATCTACTTACTTTATTAAAACCATACAACCTTGATATTTTATATCATCAAAATATTTTGAATACATTTTATCATCTAGATTCACATTATTAAAAACCTACAACCAATGTTTTGTAGCAACAAGCGAAAAAAGATTGAAAACAACATAACTTAAAATATTGAAAACAACATAACTTACGAAAGAGTTAATATAATTTAGTAGTAAACAAGGCATTGCAAGAAACTTATGATACTCTAATATTGCATATGTAAAAATGGATTTATAAATTGAATTCCTAAAGATTTGAATTTTTTATAAAATAAAAAAATTTGAAATAAAAAGTTGTCCACAGTTTGAATTTTTTATGAAATTGGTTGAGAGTTGGCCGCGGGGAGCCAGCCATGTGGCCAAGCCGTGAGCATGCCCATGGCTTAGCCATAGGGCTGGCCCCCCACTACCAACTCATAGCCAATGTTAATAAGAGATTATCTATGCACAAAAAAGTAGGGCATTTGAATCTAAGTCTTTAACACCGGAGTGAAAGACAGTAGATTCGGCTCTTGGCCGACTTCTCAGGCATATGCTAATCACTTTTAAATGCTTACTCTATTCTTTCGATTGTTAAATTTTTATATCAAATTAAAAAACTTAATATTTGATTGTTAAATGTATATATCAAATTAACTAAATGCATATTGTGACTTGGTCATGAGGGGCCAACCATGTGGCCAAGCCATGGGTGTACCCATGGCTTGGCCACAGGGCTTGCCCCCGCGGCAAAGTCACAACCAATTTTAATAAGAGATTCTCTATGCACAGAAAAACATGTCATTTGAATCTAAGTTTTTAACACCGGAGTGAAAGATAGTAGATTCGGCTCCTGGCCGACTGCTCAGGCACAGAATAATCACTTAAATGATTAATCCTAATATTTGATTGTTAAATGTGTATATGAAATTTAAAAACTTAATATTTGATTTGAAAATATCTACATCAAATTAACTAAATCCATATTGTTTATAAATTAATTATTAAGGTCTATATCAAATTTCCATTTTCAAATAATTTCATATTTTTTATAAATTTATTGTTTGTGCACATATAATTTGATCATATAAACATGTAATTTTTAAATTTTCCTATTTTATTTTTAAATTTATTAAAAATAAATTAAAAAATATATGTCTTAAAAATTTGCCATTATATATATATATATATATATATATA